>PVJA010016902.1:0-17300 GCA_004027025.1 Myocastor coypus | reverse complement strand
TGTATAAAACAGTTATGACTGCATGGGGCTTTGTGGGGACATCTGTACATAGGCCATGATAGTACATGAATGATTCAGCATTAGAATTAAGTCAGAAAATGTTACCAGGTTCTTTCCAGGGGTGAATTTATTGGGTTTAAGTCCAACATTGTGATTCAAGATTGGAAATTATAGTAGATGATAGTTACAAAATATTATGAACTACATTAATAATGAAATATAAATAAGAACATTCTATATACACCAATAATAATACTCAGAAATGTATTTAGCATGACACTTTACTATTTGAACTCAAATGTTTTATAAAATAGGATTTTACCGTTATAACCAACAGAATCTAAAGGCTTTATGAAGTAAATTATTAGTGACAGATGTGATGTAGAGAGTTTTAGAGCAATGATGACACATAAGAGACTTGGTTACCTTAAAAAATGCCCATGTTTTGAGGTAAAAAAGACATTCCTAGAGAGAAAAAAACCCCAAAAGTTTGGCTGCTATTTGCTCATTTGTTGAAATCTTTGTTTTGAGCTGTGTAGCAATTTATACAACATCTGAGCCAGGCATGATGGTGCATGCCTGTATTCGCAGCACTTAGGAGGCTGAGGCAGGAGGATTGGTGTGGGTTTGAGACCAGCCTGTACTACAAAAGAGAGCTCAAGGCCAGCCTGAACCACACAGCAAGACCCTGTCTCTAAAAAGACACACACACACGAAAATGTATACACCATCCGAATACAGAACAACTGATGACATGGATCGTGTCATGGTTGTAGATTTTTGCAATATAAGCCAAACAAAACTTCCAAATAGTATATAAAAATATATGCTCTGGCTAATGTGAGGACGTTATACAATTTGAATTTAGCAATTTATTCTACAACTTAGCTACTAGGTCTTTATTCATGTAGTAATAAATTGTCTTAAGCTGTGAACAAACTTGTTGCACCAATTTCATAAAGTAACCAAAGTGTCACATCCAACAATTGGTTCACTAATTGCCCCTTGATGTTACATTTTCTAGAATAGCATTAACTGATCAGCATAAGAACTGTTTGCAAGAATAAAGCAGAGATTCCTAAAAAAAAATGTTGCAAATTCATAAGAGAAATGTATAGTACAGTTTTTAGATTTCAGAAAGACATAATATTGGATATATATATATATATATATATATATATACATACATATATATGTCAAAGTAGTATTGATGCTGTCAACATTTCACCATGATGAAAAGATCAATAGTGAAAGGCCAGGTGTGGTGGTGCATGCCTATAATCTTAGCATTTGGAAGACTAATAAAGAAGGATCTATGCAAGTAGGAGACTGGCTTGGGCTTAAAAAGTGACTGGGGGTCTACCTGAACTGCATAATGAAACTATGTCTCAAAAGGACACACACACACACACACACACACACACACACACACACACACAAATTGATAGTAAATCTAGGCATGGTGATGCATGGGTTTAAACTTTAATCATAGGGGAGGGAGGAAGGATGGGAAAAGGCAAAAAAAAAAAAGCAAAATAAGTCAACATAGTCCAGTAGTCTGTAATAGTAGTGGATTATCAGCAGAACTGGCAATTGTCACAAACTGTTGGCTTGAACCTTTTACAGTTCAGCATATTAATATGGCATATTTTATACCTTTTGGTAATACTTTTCTGCTGAATGATTAAGAACCAGTTAAAGCATGACATATGTAACTAAAAATGTAACTTTTGTAACAGTCAAATCCACTCAGGATTTATGCTGGATCCGTGTACAGCACCTTGTAGATCTTTTGTCAGTGTCAGCCATCTGGATGAATTACCGTCACTGTTTGACCGATTTGCTCTCTGTGAAGGCCTGATAGAAATTTTTCTCTCTAGGTGACTGTCCTTAGGCACACTATACTTGTCGATCACTTTCCTCTTTGGCCCCATAATTTGCATGACCAGAAAATTTGGGCCACCACTGAATTACAGGACATCACAGTACAGGTTCTCTTATGGCCTGAGTCTTCACTGACATTGAAGGGCTAGGGCCAAAATATTTGCTACCCTTGTAGTGCTTCTATTTCTCTAATTTTGTCTATAAATTTAGTTAAACATCCAGAAAAGAAGTTTAATGATATTATTAATCTCTATCAGAGGCAGTTGAACTTGACATCACTATCTGTCTGAATATCAATCACCTTAGATATAATA
Organism: Myocastor coypus; assembly: GCA_004027025.1. Classification (NCBI taxonomy): domain Eukaryota; kingdom Metazoa; phylum Chordata; class Mammalia; order Rodentia; family Myocastoridae; genus Myocastor; species Myocastor coypus. The sequence goes on along the minus strand of PVJA010016902.1, from coordinate 15,102 downwards.
TGCAACTACTATTTTCCAGCAACCATGTATATTCCAAACTTTAAGTTCCTATAGAATGGGAAAAATGCACATTTTTACATGGAAATTTAGAAATCAAGCCATATACACCATGGTAGCAGGACAATCTGATGACTTTTCTTTCTTGTATCTTGTTTTCTTCATTATCTTTTTAAAAAATACTTTAAAGAGTGTATAGCAATATTTTGTATGGCATTAGAAGCAGTATGCATTTTGATGACCAAAATGATAGGTATTTCAAGCATGGTTTTATTGTTACATATTGCTATCCTCAGTGTAGTTTCTTAGTTCACAGTTATCAGCAAATAGAATTAGTCAGGGTGAGAATTCTACCTGTTAACTGCTATTTTCAAAAATCTGATGGAGATTCTTAGAACCACTGCCTTAACCAGCTTGATTAAATAAATATATGGTTTTGCCCCTGCTATATTTCCTGTCTTTTCTCCTTTCATTCTCTTTGAAGTTTAATTCTTAAGTTCTCACTTTCTATTTAACTGTATTATACTTTTCAATTTTTATTTCTTCTTTTGAGTTTCTTACACTAGGGAGTCAATATAATATTTACACATATGTGTATGGTTCATTTGACTTATGAATATATCTTTGAGTTGCACCCACTTATATATGAAGAATTTGAGTTTGTTATTCTTTATAGCTTTAGTATATACTCCATTGTATAAAGACACCACATCTTTTTCGTCCATTTCTCAGGTGACAGGCATTTTAATTGTTTCTAAGATTTGGCTATCATAAATTGTGCTGCTATAAACATAGGCACACATATATCACTATACTTTGAGGTTTTCAGTTCTTGTGGGAAAATTCACAGTAGAAGGATAGCTGGATTGAATGAGATTTCCAGTCCTAGATTTTTAAGGAGTCTCCACACTGATTTCCACAATAATTGCACCACTCTACATTGCCACCAGCAGTTGAGAAGGGTTCCTTTATCCCCTGCAGCCTTTCCAACATTTGTTGTTGGTTGATTTCTTTATGATAGCCATTCTTGCAAGACAGAATTGTCTAGGCAATCATTGCTAAATTTATAATCCTTCTCCCACAGCCTCCCAAGTAGCTGAGATTATAAATGTTTCCCTCATGCTGTGAATTACTACACTTTTCTATGTTTAATTGTCTTTGCTAAAAGAAATGGATACAACAATTATAACTTTTTTATGTATGAGAGTTCATGAAAAATACAGTAATTCCCAGGGTTGCTTAACAAATGGACTTGTACCATTTAGTCTATTCTTCTCTTTCCTTGTAGGACTTTGCTGGCTCCTTCCCCAGGATCCTGTTCCTCTCTGTGACCCTACTCATGTATGTCTACTGAAGTTTTGAATCACAAACATAGCTTCCTTAAGCATCCTTAGGCTGGTGATTGTACTGGAAAGCAGTGTGATGAATAAATCTCATTTGGGACTGAAATGGTAAGTAATGCTTGAAAGTGCTGCCATGCTGGCATTTTAAGAGAAGTCTTGTGGAAAGGCAAGACTTAAAAGTTAAGGGTGATTTTCCTCATGATGGACACTTCAGACCAGTGGCAGGTTGTAATGGGAAGGAGTTAGGTTACTTGGGGATGAAGAATAATTCTCAGAAGTTGTAAGTCATTCCTTCAATGAGTGATTGGTGTCCCAGCTGTTGCATGAGACAGGCTCTGCGTTGTCACAAAGGGCACTGAGAAAGTAATTTACTAATGATTAAGATACTTCCACTGAATAATGGAAAGCATCATCTCGGTGCACATCTGTTCTTCATTTGGTCCAGGGGAGCTGAAAACAAGAAGGTCTGCAACAATTACAGGTAAAGTACTGACACAGCTGTTTAGTAGAAGCCAGCCAACTTTGAGTGCTCAGTTACATAGGACTTGATTACATACTACATTCCTCAGCAAGAGAAGACCAAGAAAATGTTCAATTAATTTCATCAGAAATTGAATTTTAAAACTCCAGGATATAGCCTAACGTCCTGTCTGATCATGTGTATATACACCATTTATTTTGGAATAATTTTAGATTTATAGAAAAATGCAAAGTTGCTATGGACAGTTCCTGCATACCCTTCAACAAACTTTCCTTAATGCTATGCTGTAGTAATTTTGAATCAAAAATATCTTGTTACCAGATGTAACTTGAAATTGCAATCCTCTTATCTAGGGATAGGATTAAAATTGTGTGCCACAATGAGCATCTCTTTATTTTTTGAGGCATAGAAGGTTGAATCCAGAGGCACTGTGTCACTTTCCTCATGTAGGGATAAAATCCTTGACACCTGCAACTTAATGCATGGGTTTATTTGGCTCATGATCCAATCATCTAAAAGTCCACTTCAACAGGTAAGATCTTCAGGGAACATTACAGATCTAAATCATAAGAGGTGATCTACCACTGAGCTATACTGTCAGCCACATGTATTTATTTTTATTTTGAGATAGGGTCCCACTGAATTGTCCAGGCAATATGCCAACTTGAATTCCACCCACCTCAGCCTCTCCTGCTGAAAAAATTACAAGTGTGTACCACTATAAATGACTTAGATATTCTTTTAAAATGTACTTCATTTGTCTCTGGAGTTGTACCAAATATGAAGCTTGGAACCATAACTAATACAGACCTGGCCCCTTCTTTCACAGATCATGTCAACAAGTTCAAGCATTTTCAAAGTGTGGTCCTTAGGCTACCAACATCTTTTGGGAGTGTGTTAGAAATATAATTTCATAGGCCCCATCCCAGAGGTAATGAATCAAAACTTTTAGAAGTAGGGTCCAACAATCTTTATTTTATCAAGTTATCCAAGTGATTCTCACATGTAATTTTATTTCAGAATTAATAGTCTAGTTGGTGGAAAACATATATGAAAAGGCTAATTAGAAATCTGCCAAGGTTTAACATAGAATCAGAGCTAATAACAGAGTAGGGAGAACCTACCTTAGGCTGAAGGTGTGAAAAACATGTCTGAAGAATGGGTTAGTGGTAAAAGTGGATAAATACTTGACTAGGTGGAGTGGAGGAGACAGGCTTTAGGCCAAGTTAGCCAATTAGAATCAGATGGGACTTGGCAGTGAAATCTTGCCTCTTTATGGAGTATAAAATTGTGAATGAGATAAGATTAGTTTACATTCTCAGCCCATTTAAATAGAAGATTAAATTAACTAGTTCAGCATTTTTAATTATTTCAGTTAATTAAGATTGTAAGGATCAAATCTATGTTCTAGTTAGAGGTTGCCATGACTAAAAGAGATTTGAAATAAGGAACAAGCGACACAAGATTGTTTCTGTTAGCTTTGTTAGCTCGTGAGGATAATATAACTTTGCTCCTCATTGTCCTGACCTATAAAACGAAATGGTGGTACCTTCTATGTGTTTCCTTTCTGGTTCTACAGTTCAGAGTTAACTATAGATTTCATGGTGCCACTGTTTACTTTTGAAAAAGACATTATTATTCATTTAATTCAATAGCTAATTGTGAACATTGCTCTAGGATAACTTTAAGAAATCATTCACATTCTTTTCTTTTAAATTATTGCCATAATTTCTGTGAAGTGGAAGTCCAGTAAAGTTTCACCTCTTTTTAGGTAAAATAATAATAAATTATTGCTGTAAGCTTATCCCACAAGGTCATATTTTTTTAGGATGATAACAACAATTTTTTCTTTTATTAATTTTAATAAGAGATAATGAGATAGTTTCAAAACACGTGGGTAAGACAGCCACAATAATTAATAACATGTATATTGCTGTACTGGTAGTAGTCATTCAGAGTACAAGATTCAGACATGACAACTTTTCTGAACAATATTAGTTCAAATATCTCCTCCCACCAAATTAAGAGAAAGGAGTTATATGTATAATCCAATAGTTCATTGATAATAGTGGGTTATCAGTAGAACTGTTAATGTCAGAATCTGTTGACTTAAGCCTTTTACAGCTCAGCATATTAATTTGGCTTTACTTTTTCTACCTTGTGGTTAAACTTTTCTGCTGGATGGTTAAGGCCAAGTTACAGCAAGACCTATATAACAAAAAATGTAATTTTGTATCTGACAAGGTCAGTCAAATCCCCTCAGGATTTACACTGAAACCATGTATAGCGTTTAGTAGAACTTTTGTCAGTGTCAGCCGTCTCAATGAGTCATGGCCATTGCTTGACCAATTTGCTTTCTGTGAAAGCCTGAGAAAATGTTTTCTCTCTAGGTGACTCTCCTTAGGCACACTATACAACATTCATCCTTTTCCTCTGTAGCCCCAAAATCTTGTTGAACAGAAAATTTGGGACACCGCAGAGCTCTATGATGTTACTGTACAGGTTCTTTTATGTGCTGAGCCCTCACTGAACCTGAAGGGCTAGGGCCAAAATATTGGCTAACTTTGTAGTGCTTCTCTTATTTATTTATTTATTTATTTTAACTTTTTGGTCTGCAAACTTAAGTTGTTAACCATCCTGAAAAGAAGATTAGTGACACTAACAGTGGTTCTCAACCTTTCTAATGCCATGACCCTGCAATACAGTTCCTCATGTTGCGGTGACCCCAAACCAACAAATAATTTTAGTGGCTACTTCAAAACTGTAATTTTGCTACAGTTATGATTCAGAATGGCTTTAGGCGACTCCTGTGTTTTGGTCCTTTGACCCCCGCCGGGGTCTCAACCCACAGGTTGAGAACCAAACACCTTAGACTTAACATGGAGCCGGTATTTTGCATTGATCATTGATATTCTAATAAATTCCTATAGAATGTAATAAAAAAGCAAGGAAACATTTTTGCACAGAAATTTAGAAATCTACCCATATGCAGAACTGTAGGGAAGGCAGACTGTTGCAACCATTATGAAAATCAGTGTGGAGTCTCCTTAAAATACTAGAACTGGAAATCCCATTCAATCCAGCTATCCTCTTACTGGGAGTTTTCCCAAGAGAACTGAAAACATCATATCATAGTGATGTCTATGCACCTATGTTTATAGCAGCACAATTTGTGATAGCCAAATCTTGGAAACAACCAAAATGCCCATCACCTGAAGAAAGGTTGAAAGTGATGTGGTATTTTTATACAATGGAATATTAATCACTTATAAAGAATGGTAAACCCAAAGCCTTCATATATGAGTGGATGTTTCTTGAGCATATGCTCATATGTGAAAGAAACTAGAGTTACATGTGTAAATACCATATAGTCACCCCAGTATAAGAACTCAAAAGAAAATGGAAAGACATGACACAGCTAAATGGAAATGAAGTACTTAAGGATTAAACAATGAAGAGACGGCAAGCAGAAAAATTAGGAAACATGGCAGGACCAAAACCATGCACTTACATATTCAGGATGATGTAGACAATGGTCCTAAGAATCACCAACGGGCTTTTGGCCCTGAGAATGGCAAAATGTAATACTAAATCTATGCTTGGAAGGCCTGTCATTCTTGTCTTTTAGATGTGTGCTGCTTCTAATGTCATATCAATTATTGCTATACTATCTCTCAAGTAAATATATTTTTTAAAAGGATTATAAAAGAGAATAAGAGACAAGGAAAAAAAATACCATAGGATTGACCACGAGTACATATTTTTGCTCTAATGACCTGGTAGTTATCAGATAATGAAATGGCTACCCCTAAGTATATTATTAAGAAAAATTAATTTGCAGAATGTTTTTATTATGCAATCAAAAATGTTGCTTACATTTCAGTAATGAAAGTAGAGTGATATCTTTCCATCATTTGTTGAAATTAGTCATAAATCCATATACAAAAGGCCTAAGAAACAAAAGTTTATGAGCTATAGCTTGAAATCTAAGCCTTTGCTTTGAGTTTGCAGAGTTTTTCTGTCATTAGACAGAACCCCTTTCTCCACGGAGTTGAGAATATCCTCAAGAAGCAGTAGATGATTTCATTTCTTTGCTGACCATGCTGACTTGCTGAGTCCCTTTCCATTCTCTGTGGAGAATAATTTCATTGGGAAAGACTAATCTTGTTCTATAGAGAATTTTACAAATAATACCCAAACTAGATCCTGAAGAAGAATGAATGAAATTTAAAGCTAACTGTGTTCACATGACTTGTATATACTGCATTAGCTATTTTTAGACATCAGTCTGTGACACAGAGAACTCTTGTAATATAAAGTTTGTGCTGAATGTGGACCTCTACAATAATTAATTCTTTTTCTCTGGGAATTTTGGTTTTTGCAGCCATTGAACTGTCACATACCTTTTTAAAAATATGATTTACCCTGGAAATATTTCCTTTGACAAATGACAAGCTACCAGCAGTACTCCTTCTTGGAAATGGTCACTTTCTTCACAGGTTCCTGATCTGCAATGACACTTGATGTAAGTGATTTCCTTTCTATTATCTCTTGGATTATTTCCTATTCTCTACAGTAATCTTGAGAAAAGCGTCGATATTGGACTCATTTTGGCACAATAATACTAGCTAAGAATCACCAGATACAACTTTGAGCCAAGCACTTGCACTTTGTATTGCATTTGCTACCTCCCTTACTTTTATGATAAGTCTGCGTGCTGTGCCTCAAAATATACTGTAGCTTTGTCTGTGAGGCAGGAGTTATTTATCTTATATCATAGATAGAAAGACTGAGGTGCTGGGAGTTTTAGTGGTGGCCTTAGAGATAGTAAGACAGCTGATTCTGGAAACAATACTCAAATTAATTTTCTTTTGAGACAGGGTCTCACTATGTAGCTCAGCCTAGCTCTAAATTTACTACGTACACCAGGCTGGCCTCAAACTCACAGTTATCTTCCTACCTCACTCAGCCTCCTGAGTGCTGGGGTTACAGTTCCATACCACCTTGCCCAGATCAAGCCAATTTTTTTTATCATTTCAACTATTTCTACTCTCAATAGTTAAATCAACTTTTTATAGTATGGGACCTCTAACATTGTATGAATAAAAACAAATAATTATAGAATGCATCAATGATTCTTCTTTTAGTTTATACAACATGCTGATAACTTGGGGAAGGTGAAAACACATCTGGGTGCTTAGTGCTGTATACTTAATAAATTTATAGAAAGGTATATTCATGAGACAAACTTTTGAGGTAGCACAAAAGATATAAATACCTCTTTACCAGAGTAAACCATAGTTTTCACTGTATTGTCTGTTGTCTAATCATGCTCCAAGCCAACCACTGTGGCAATAGCAATTTTGTTCTTGAACTTATTTTTCACATTATCTGATTTTATCATCGTTTGATATTTTTTATTGAACTTTATACTTGTTGTTAGCTGATTCAGATAGAACCACTTTGTCTGAGGCAGTCTGCATATGTTAGGGGTCCAGTTCTGGGGAATAAAGTTGTTCAGTGGGTTCATCATGGTACTACATCACTCCAAGTGCACTGCAAGTTTTTCTACTTTTCTCTATCTCTTAGCGTTCTACAAGCATCTCTTAAGCACTATGTGCCAAGCACTGTGTTGGATACTGAAGAAACAGCTAGGATCAGGTTAGATTTAGCCTCTGTATTATCTAACTTAGAGGTTTCTGGGGAGATTGAAGGTGTTTGAAATGCATATAAGTAAACAGAATGAATTGAGTATAGCAGGAAGTTAGGAGCTCAGGCTGCTGTGTTGAGGGATGGATGGCTACTGACTCATGCATAAGAGAAAGGGGCTTGGAATGACCAATTTCTGAGATAACTTCTGGGAAATGAAATTAGGCAAATCCTCCTCCCACATCAATACATCAGTTAAAGTTGGATCTACATTTGTAGTACTTCTGCCCTCTTAACATTCTTTTTAAAAATTCAATTTGTTTGTATTGAATTCTCCAAGTTTTTTAATGGAAGAAGGTTATTCTGGTTTAGCATTAGACTTATGCTTCTTTTATGTATCTAGGCAGTATCAAACAGCAGAATTTATTACAAAGGTGGAGTGGTCTGATACTTAGAGAACTCAATAGGATTCAGGGCACATAGGGTGATCTGTATGATGGTGTTCCCTCCAAAACTGATGCTGCCCCTTAGTCCTAAGTGAGGTGGTATTAGGAAGTATGATCTTTGGTTCTTCCATTCAGAAGCAACTGCCATGTTCCAGTGATTTGTCAAAATGACTAACACAATGGCCCAGAGAAGGAGAACCTGGTATATGTTTTCCAGTCCTTTTTTTTTTTTTTTTTTGTCTTTTTTGAGACAGGATCTGACTATGCAGTTCTGTCTGGCCTTGAGCTCACTTTTGTAGCCCAGGCTGGTCTTGAACTCGCACCGGTCCTCCTGCCTCAGCCTCCTGAGTGCTGGGATTACAGGCGTGCACCACCACGCCCGGCTTTCCAGTCCTTTTAGAAAACACGGGGTGGTTCTTTTGGCCACATACATGTGAATTTACAAAAAGGGTGATTTGTAGACCTCAAGGGAATGGGTATTATGCAAAAATGAATGCGTCATAAATGTTACAATGGCAAACAGGAGGAGTCTACAATGTTACTCACCATGCTATTGGCATTACTGTGGACAAGCAAGTTAAGGGCAAGATACTCGCCAAGAGGATTAATGTACATATTGAGCATATTAAACACTCAAAAAGTCATGATAGGTTTCTGAGATGTGTCAAGGAAAAGGGTCAGAAAAAAGAAAGAAGCCAAAGAAAAAGGTATCTGGGTTCAACTGAAATGCCGGTCTGCCCCTCCTAGAGAAGCACACTTTGTAAGGACCAATGGGACCTAAGGCATTGGAATCTATCTACTATGATTTCATGGCATAACCTGGTATGTAGCTCTGCCATTCACCACCTAATTGGCACCTTAAGTGTACTAGGTCCTATATAAAAATAAAGTCATGCATTATAAGAGTTATTTTTTTAGTTGAAGAAGTATGTAGTGCCTTCTTACCTCAAAAATATTACAGCAGATTTTCGGTGTAGCTAGTAATTGTGTCTGGTCTTTATTCTTCAGTTTTTTCTTGATGAAAAGTATTGCTGAGGTATTGTGCAGGTATTTACCCAAATATTCAAATATTTATTCAGTATTTATACTAGCTTGGAGATCTTGTCAGTCACCCTGGGAAAAAGATGTTTCCAAATAAATGGAAGTCATTCCAGAAACAAATGTAAGTCCATTTCAGTTAAATAACTTGTTTAAAGCACAAAAAGAAGTACGATCTTTGGGAGGTGACTGAGATATGGGAGCACTGCCCTAAAAAAATGGGATTACAAAATATCCTTATAAAAGGATTCGAGGTTGAAGGAAGTGTTCCTTTCTCCTTCCATCCTTTCTGTGAGGACACAGTGTTCATCTGTGTGGAGGATGCCACAACAATATCCTATCTTGGAAAAGGACAGAGACGATGTCCTTTTCAGCAGCCACCAAGTGCTGATGCCCTGGATTTAGACTTCCAAGCATCTGGAACTGTGAGAAATGAATTTTCTTTACACATGAAGTATTGTTTGATATTTTTATAACAGCACAAATGGACTAAATGTGACGAGAGGGACACATAATACATTTGTATATTTTTATGTCTATTTGCCTTTCTGAAGGAAACACCCAATGTAATTTCTGGAAAATAATTTTTCTGGTCACACTTACATTGCTTGTGTTAGAAAGATAATTCTTTGCCTCCCATATTAACCTGAATTTCCATAGATTCAGCTCGAATATAGTTGGCCTCATTTACATTTATTTATTTATTATTATTTTTTACAATAGTTAATACATTGCATAATGTCTTCTTTGTAGTTGTTCAGAGTACAACATGTAGCCATGATTTCTTGTCTAAACTTCATTAGTACATATCTTTCTTTTAATTTTTTTTGTCCTTTTGAGATACGGTCTCGCTATGCAGTTGAGGCTGGCCTTCAGCTCACTTTTGTAGCCCAGGCTGGTCTCGAACTCACACCAATCCTCCTGCCTCAGCTTCCTGAGTGCTGGGATTACAGGCATGAGCCACCACTCTCGGACTCTTTCTTTTAATTGATCAAAGAGAAAGTAGCTATATATTTAGTCCAATAGACCATAACAGTAGTGGATTATCAGCACGTCTCGCATTATTGGCAGCTGTTGACTTGAGCCTTTTACAACTCAGCATTTTGTTTTTATACCTCATGTTCAGACTTTTCTGCTGTATAGTTAAGACTAAGATAAAGCAATACCTTTGTCACAAAGAATATGTAACTTTTGTATCTGATAAGGTCAGTCAGATCCCCTCAGGGTTTACCCTGAAACCATGTACTGTGATTTGCAAAACGTTTGTCAGTGTCGTTCATGTGGATCAATCACAGCCAACGCTTGACCATTTTGCTCTCTGTGGACTCCTGAGAGAATGTTTTCTTTCTAGGTGACTTAGTCACACTGTATATCACCAATCACTTTCCCTTGCAGCTCTATAATCTCCTTGACCAGGAAATATGGAACCCCACTGTGTTATATGCTATTATAGTACATGTTATTTTATTTACTGACCTTGAAGGGCTAGAGCCAAAATATTGGCTATACTTGTATCCCTTTTTCTCTAATTGTTTAGACTGCTGACTTAACTCGTTAACGATCCAGAAGAGAAGCTTAGTGATATTATTCTTTATAACTTAGGCCCTTGAGCTTAACATCATTATCTTTCTGAATATCAAGTGCCTTAGACATAACATAAAACAGATATTTTCCATCAATTGTTGATATTATAAACTTTAAAACCACTATAGGATATAAAAAAAGAACAAATACACATTGTTGCTCAGATATTTTTGAACTTAACCATTTATAAAATTGTAGCATCACATTTCCATGGCACCTTTTTTTCTTGTCTCATTCTATTTTCTTTATACAAGAGCCATTGTTTGATATTTTTATAACAGCACAAATGGACTAAATGTGACTAGAGGGACACATAATACATCCATTTACTGATAAGTCTCAAATTTATCCTTTTTTATAGTTTCACAATACTCCATTGTGCAAAACTACCACATCTTCATTGAATATCTGCTATTTTTATGAATATATTTCTCTCCCTCATTTTTCTTTCTTTCTTCTTAGCAAACACTCACTTCAGAGAGAATATAGCAATAAGCTATATTATATTAGAAGCAGTGCATAATTAGAAGGCCATACTGATAAGCATTCCAAACATGGTTTTAGTATTACACATTGCTATCCTCAGTGTATTTGCCTGGTTCACAGATTTCAGTATATATAGTTAGTCTGGTTGTAAATTCTACCAATTACCTGCTGCATTCAAAAACCTGTCGGATAATTTTAGGACTGTTTTCTTAACCATCTTTTTTTGTTTTGTCCAGTTTTAGATTTCGTCATGTAGAGAGCCAAATTTTTCAGTAAGATTGTGACTGCTATTAAGATGTAATAACTAGTCCAAAGTATTATGTCTATTTAATAAAGAATTTTAATTATTTAGCCATTAAAGATTGCATTACCTTGACCTGCCCAATTTGTTGATGTCTGATTTTAATTTTAGTGTCAGTGATCTTAGTTACAATTGTAGTGATAACTCCAATAATAGATTTAATTCTAGAATAGGAAAGAACACAGTTGGTTTTCTCAGCCTTTGGGTATTCAATATTTTTAGCAGTACATTCAGAATTAATTTAGTGAAATGTGGCACTCTGAGGCATACTGAAATATTTTTTAAAAAACTTATTTTAAGAAACAAAATAGAAAAAAATTCTTGTGAGCATTTTCTTCCTCCTAAACTTATAAAGTTGGTTAGTAAAAGTATTGGACTGAATGATCTTTTATGGGTAGAATTTTTCATGTAAGTATTAACTTGTCAGTTCTAAAAGGCAAATAATCTTAAGAGTAAAGACCTTTCAATTCAAATGATTACTGAATACAAAAGGATATATAATTTTAATGAGATGAGCAAATCATTCATTTGATCCTGAAAATCTAGAATGCTTTTATCTTTAAACTAAATGTAGCTTTTTTCTGTATAGTTTCTTAAGCTTTATTTTTGGATCTTTCATAGCAGGGCCAGGTAGGTAACCATGGATAGAATTATGAACAAGTTTATTTTAATAAATTAAACTTCTTATGCAGCCTGCTTGTATGATTTAGAAAGCAGGAGCCAACGTAATGGAAGAAAGCCTTGTCTTGCTCCATCTTTGGGTAATGTTTTCTGTTTCAGAGCTCTTACAGTCCCTTCAAAGGAACTAACTACTTTTTCCTTCTATTTGGATTCTCAGAAAGCACCTCAAATATTTCTTTACACTTGATTCTTAAGGTCATTTTACCAATGAATGAAAAAGAGGATGTAGCAAAAAGACAGAGTTCAAACTCCCTGCTTCCCTCCCTCTCTGCCATCTCCTCTCCCAATCACTTTGTTGAGTTTGGTTGTTGACATACGGAATACTGTAAAATCTATTATGTGCAACTGCATGAACTTGGAGATATGTATGCATCTGTGAGTCCATTGCTACTGTTAAGGCCATTAGTATATCCATTGCCTCTCAAACTCTCTGCTTCTTTAATTTTTTCTTTTTTGTTTGAGTGTGGTAAGAACACAACATAGGATTATCCCTTTTAGCAAATTTTAAGTGAATAATAGAGCACTGTTAATTGTGGACACTGTGTTGTGCATTAGATCTCTATAATTCATCTCACTCAACTGAAATGTATTTTTGACTGTTTCCATTCCCCACCCCAACCTATGGTGACTGCCATTGTACTTCCTGTTAATATTAGTTTAATGTTTTCATATGCTTCCTATAAATTAGAGAATCACTTCCCATCAGGAAGTAGCTTATTTCACTAAGCAAAATGTCCTCCAGGTTTACTCATATTGTTTGCGATAGCAAAGTTCCTTCTTTTTAAAGGGATCAGTAATACTTCTGATATACATTATTATATTATACATTTTTAACATGTTCATATATCAGTAGGTATTTAGGTTATTTTTATCCTAATTTTTAATTTGCTACTGTGAATCATTACTGTGAGTTGTAGCAGTGAACATGGGAATATAGGTATTTTTTTCAGATAGTGATTTTCTTTCTTTTTTTTTTTTTCTTAGTACATATTTGCAGTGCATATATACTTTGTGTGAATTTGGTACATGCACCTAACACATGCTGAGCCTCTTTGCTTTATCTCTTTTCTTGCTCCTTCTCCTCTCCCTTCCCTCTTTTTTTGTAAAATTTATTTATTTATCTATTTATCTTCTTTTGAGTTCTGTGTGTGTGTATGTGTGTGTGTTTAATGGCTGATTCAGCTTGCCCTGAGGGTGGAGCTGGTGCAGCATGTGGTGCTAGGGATCGAACTGCAGTCCCTGTTGTTGCTGAAGCTTTCCTAAGCAGGCGCTTTAGACTGCTGAGCCCCTCCCTTCCCTCTTGATCCTTTTCAAATTTGAGAAAAATACATTTGGTATTGTTTTAAATTCTTTTAGTATTGTATTCAAAAGTGGAATTGCTGGAGTATTTGTAGTTCCATTTTGAATTGATTTAGGAATCTCCCTATTGTTTTTCATAATGGATCTATCAGTTTAGATTCCCATCATGAATGTTTGAGACTTCTTTTTTCTTCACACTCTGGTCTGGAGAGTGACATTTCTGAAATTTAGCTTTCTTTTATGATAGAGATGCTATAATGGGACTGTCCTCATATGACAGTTATGAAAATTAAATGCTATAAGGAAGACATTTAAATCGTTTAGCATTCTGCCAGACACAAAGAATATGTTGAATATGTGATGCTATTATAATGATATGCTAAAGTACTTATTTTCATTTAATGCAAAATATTGCTTAGCACAGGGATCCTTTGTGTGGAAGGGATAAAATCAAAGTGAAGTGGTTGACATAAAGATGGAAGTAAAATAGTGAACTCAAGAGCCACACACATTAGAGATGCAGGGAAATGGCAAGAAGAGAAAGCCAGGGTAGAACCAACTGCAGGAGCTAAGGAAGGAACAGATAAAGACATAATAAGAATACACTGAATAGAGTTGGAGGCTTTTGTAAAGGGTGCTATGAGTTCTCTCTGCTGTTGTCCTATTAGAAGGACAAAGTGTAGTAATGGCATTATAATGAAGAAGATGTCTTCCAAATGAGGAATCATAATTAAGAGTGGAATCAAGCTGTCTCTATCTCTGGTAAAAGGCCGGAGTCTATAATGCAAAGCCAAGAATGACCTCCCCAGGGAAATCATTTGAGTTATAAAGAAAAGGTTTTTTTGATGTCTTTTTTATGCTCAGGATCCTGATGACTACTTTCTTTTTCATTTTTTAAAGAAAATACAAAGTGGTAAAAAAAAAAAAAAGCTCATTAGAAATAATACAGAATTTCATTAAACAAAATACAAAGAATTTGACAGCGGTTGCTGCATTACACTGATCTGCTGATTCCATTCAACACGATAAATCCTGTGGGTGTTTGTGTCGTTCTGTTCTACTTATTGGTGTCATTAGTGTTAAGGAAACATGGGATAGAAAGCAACTGGAAACTTGTTTGCCTGGTACCTGGATGAGGTTAGTAACATTAAAGACAATGTCAAAAGATTGTTTTTACCTCTTCTTATTTTTGCTTAAAAAATAGCCTTACTAAGGGGAAGGAATAAGTGAAAGAGCCAACAATCACTAATGTGTATATACACAATTTTCTGTCTTCCTAACATATATGCACACATGAATATAGTGAGCACATGAACATATCTGAATGTGAATGGATGTACACTTACTTGGTGACCCAAAAAGTCTCTGAGAGGTTCTATGTAAGAAAGCATGATTTCTGCATTCAGTTTTGGACATTTGGAGAGGGACAGTGTCTAGATCTTATTTTATGGAGTAGCAGGCATGCAAGGTAAAAAAAAAATCTGCTTTTAAACCTTACTGGAAAAGGGAGTGTCTCAGTCCCAGAAGATTAATAAAAAAAAACTGAACTCTATGTTACCTGCACTGATTTGATAATGTACCATTTTCAGATCAGGATTTTGTTTAGGAGTGCTGAGCACTCTTACTACAAGCTGGAAAAAGAGAATTTTTGGCCTTTTCGGGCTTGGAAATCTCTCTGCCCTGAATTTTCAACTTCCACTGTCCTATATCTTGGGCATTAGGGCCTCAAACACATTCTTTCCCTGTATGCGTTATTTTAGCATTGTCATGATTTTTGTCTTAAAAAAAAAAACACAC
>PVJA010016901.1:0-42615 GCA_004027025.1 Myocastor coypus | reverse complement strand
AAAAAAACAAAAAAAAAAAAAAAAAACCAAAAACAAAACAAAAAAACCCAAAACTTGACTTGGTCCAATGACCCCATTATAATACAAAATTTCTCTCACACTTTTAGCTTTCTTCAGCTTCATTATTATTATTTTTTTTTTCTGGGACCAAGGTTCAAACTCACAACCTTGCACTTGCCAGGCAGGCACTTGTGCCACAGAGCTATCTCCCCAGCACCTTCATTACTTTTATTTTATTTAATTTTATTTATTTATTTATTTATTTATTTATTTATTTATTTATTTATTTTTGAGACAGGGTCTCACTATGCAGTGGCACCCTTCATTACTTTTTTTTTTTTTTTTTAATCTTTTTGAGACAGGGTCTCTCTATGCAGTTGAGGCTGGCCTTGAGCTCACTTTTGTAGCCCAGGCTGATCTCGAACTCGCACCAATCCCCCTGCCTCAGCCTCCCGAGTGCTGGGATTACAGGTGTGAGCCACCACACCTGGCCCTTCATTACTTTTAAAAAAATAACAGCTGGGCCGTGGGGGTGCAAACCTGTAATCCCAGTTCTTGGGAGGCTGAGGCAGGAAATCGTTGTGAATTCGAGACCAGCCTGGGCTACAAAGTGAACTCAAGGCCAGACTGAACTGCATAGTGAGACCCTGTCTCAAAAAAGACAGATAGATAGATAAATAAAAATAAATAAATAAATAAATAAATAAATAAATAAATAAATAAATAAAATTAAGTTTATTGGTACATTTTACGTCTATATAGTGATTACATTCACTATAGGAAGTTTGTTCCTGCACATAACTTGCTTTTTTTTCTATTCCCCTACCTTCCCTTTCAACTCTTTCTCCCCTATCTACAAAAGCTTTGTTTGTATCTTTTCCTTTTTTTCTCATCCTTTTTGTTTTCTCTTCTGTTTTCCCCCCTCTGCCTCTCTAGTTTCCTTTCTCATTTGAATATTTACTTACTATTTTTGGATATCTAGTATTCGTTTTGGTCCTTATTTACACTTTCAGTTTTTCATAAAAGAAACGTGGTATTTACATATGTGTCTAATTTATTTCACTGAAGAATCTGAGCCGGCCATAACATAAATAAAGTTTAAAAGAGGACACTTGTTAATTTACTAACTCTATTAAAAATAATAATAAAAAAAGATGTATCCATTTCCTAGAAATATGTTCAGCTTATCCTTCTTTATGGTACTGTTCCACTGTATAAAAAACACATCTTTATTGGCCAGTTGATGGGCTCAGGGTGCTTCCAGATTTAGCTACTAGAAACACACATGTGCTGCTATAAACATAGGTGCGAAAACAAAAACAAAACATGTGCCTACATAGCTTTGGTATTTTTTTTTTTTTTTTTGTCTTTTTGAGACGGTCTCACTATGCAGTTCAGGCTGGCCTTGAACTCACTTTTGTGGCCCAGGCTGGTCTCAAACTCACACCGATCCTCCTGCCTCAGCCTTCCAAGTGCTGGGATTACAGGCGTGGGCCACTACACCCGGCTAAGATGGTTTTCTTTGGGGAAGATACCAAGAAATACGCAGCTCCAATGGAAGCTCTGGTCCTAGTTTTCTAAGGAACCTCCACACTGATTTCCACAGTGGTCCCTAACCTTTATTTTCTTCATTCTCCAAGGGGAGAGCTTTCCTTGCTCTGATCTCCCAATCCTTGTGGGATAGACACCCATCCACATACCATGGGTGCAGCCAAGTGCTGGAAGCAGGGTTTTCCTTTTACAGGGCTGGTCAGAATGTGTTCTGAAGCTTGGGTGTGGGGGTTAAACTCACTACCTTGTGCCCTCTTGCTCACTTCTGGCTTTCCTTCCCACTACAGAACTGTAGCACCCAGTACTCCAGGCATAAAGCCCTGGCACAAATCACTTATGACCCTTCCTTCTCCCACTCTGAGTCCCTTATTTTTTATTTATTTACTTATTTTTTGTCTTTTTGTCTTTTTGTCTTTTTGTCTTTTGTCTTTTTGAGACAGCGTCTTGCTATGGAGTTCAGGCTGGCTTTGAACTCACTTTTGTAGCCCAGGCTCCTCTCGAACTCACACTGATCCTCCTGCCTGAGCCTCTCAAGTGCTGGGATTACAGGTATGTGCCACCACATCCAGCTCCTTATTTTATCTTTACTGGGAATTGAACCCAGGACCTTGGAGTTCCTTCTTATTTACACCTCTTGAGAGGTGCAATGATGCAACCCTAATACCATCTGATACTCCTCATGCTTAGCAGTGGGATTAGTAGTTAATTGCTAGGTGCCCTGGACTATCAACTCATTTAAAACAACCTTATGGGGGTAGAGATACAGCTCAGTGGCAAAGTACCTGGCTAGCCTGCCAAGGTCCAGGATTCAATCCCTGGCATCAAACAACAATGAAACTTGTCTTAGATTGTACAACTAGCAGCAAGAACACCTTCCAAAATTCTACATCCGGGCCTCAGTTATCTCTCTGAGGATGACTGATTGTCTTTTTCCTCCTATTCTCTTACCCTATTTCAACTGTCACATTCTCGTCCCATTCCTTTCCAGTTCATTGCTCACCGTGATAAAATACAGGGAAATCTGCCGGCTTCTGTAAGACTTGGTCCTCCCTCCTGTGCTCTCAGCAACTTCACCTCCTGAACCTGTCACCTTCTGACAATTCTTGGAACACACTCACTCACTGAAGTGGACCTTTCAGGGATTACCTGTTCATCACCCACCCCATTCCGCAAATTCTTGGAGAAAGGGCTGTTAAATGAATCTCTGAAAGCAACCGTGGTTTATTTTTGCAAAATACCAGACAAGTGCGAAATTTTTGCTTGTGCTTCTTTCAGCAGAACAATCCGCAAATCGCGTTGCCATATTCGGATCGGTACCTGATCACCTTGACGCGTCGCCATCCCAAGCTGGCTCTGCCAGTCCCCGCGAAGTCTCCTGTAGCCTCTCAACCATCGCCAACTTCGCGCTTCTCAGGGCTCTCTCCAGCCCCGGCGCCCCACTCGGGGGCGCAGGCGTCCTTAGCGCGTGAAGCGGCCGAGACCCCGAGTCCTGGGCCCACACGAGGGGTGACCGCCGCAGCCTGAACACCCGGGGACAGCAGGGACGGGCGTCCGAGCGGCTCGGCGTGGGGAGCCCCCGTGGGAGTGCGCTGAAGATCGAAGGTATTTCCGCGCTTGGCCTCTCCAACCCTGCGCCTGAAAATGACCCATCCAACCCGGCCACCGGGCGGCTCCCGCTCCGCGGACGCGCGGGCGGGGACGGGGCGGAGCCGCCTCGGCGCGCCGGGCGGGGCGGGAGCAGCGCTGCGCAGTGGGCCGCGAGCTCCGCATTCGAACCTCCCTCGCAAAGACAGTCTCCGCCCCACAATGCACCGCGGCAGGCAGCCTTTGAAAAAGCGGCGCGGCTCGTTCAAGATGGCGGAGCTCGACCAGTTGCCTGACGAGAGTGAGTAGCACCTCCAAGCACCCATCTCCTCCCGCCGGCCGGCTGTCCCGCAGCTGTCCGGGTTGGGACGGGCAAGCACGTTTTCTGCCTGGCCGGCAGGCTGCCTACCAGCTTCATTGCAGTCCCCTAGTCCTTCTAAGCCGGTGTTGCCGCCGCGTCGCCGCCTTTGTTATGGTGTCTGTGTGTTGGTTTCTGGGGTTATGTGAACGCCAGGGCCGGAAACCGAAAGCTCAGGAGTCCAGCCAGTACCGGGCGGAGGCGCCGGCTGCTTTCCCGGAGCGACCCCGGCCTGCGGCGGAGGTGGGGGAGAGCGGCCCCGGGACGCGGGGGACGCAGCCGGTTATGTAACGCGCCCGTCCGGGGGCCAGGAGGCTCGGCGGGCAGCGACCGGCTGCGGCCGCACCTTGCTGCCCAGCTCCTGGTGGCGCCCCGTGACAGCGCCTGCCTCTCGGGGATTGGTGCTCTTCTCCCAGGAAGCGTCTCGGTATCGGAGGGCTGGCCCCTTCCCCTGGGACTACAGGTGGCTGGGGAGCCTTTCCGGAGATGAGCCGGACTGCGCGCGCGGGGCTCGGGGGGGGGGGGTGCACCCCACGGACTTCGTGCCGCGTGCATGTGTTCTGGGAACCGGGAGAAGGGTGCGCTTCCGCACAGATGGTCGAACACATACGTGTACCCAGCTCTGGCCGACGTCTACTCCTGGACATTGCCTCACTTCACCAGTTGTTGTTTATCCTCAGCCCTGAGACTTCGATGTTCACATGTGTGGGGGTCAAGAAAAGCACCAATTCTGTACTTTAAGGGCAATGGAACTTAATTTTGTAATCTTCAGTGTTACACAAATCACAAAGAATTGATTAATCCTCAATCTACTATCCCTGTCCGGTTTATGGAGTATGTATCACTTGGTGAGAATTTTAGTGTACCAAAACAGACAACTCAGTCACTAAAATGTATCTGCATACAAAAAGTAGACTTTAAAACTGAGTGCTCAAGATACTCCCAATGCTGCTTGTTTTGTGGGATCTTTTTTTTTTTTTTTTTTAAACGGGATCTGCTTTCGAACTCACGGCCTTGCACTTGAGGCAGGTACTTGTGCCACGGAATTATCTCCCCAGCCCCTTTTTGGATTCTTTTTTCTTTCTTTCTTTCCTTTTCCTTTTTTCTTAATATGTTATGCAGTTAACAAGTTGCCAAGCTGGTGAAAAGTTGTATTTAAAATGTTTGTGTTTTCAATTTGTACCAGACCAGCGTTAAATCCTCAAAAACTTACTTAGTGATGGAATTGTTCTCTTTAGCAGTGTCCAACAGAATAGGCACTCACAGAGAGGTCATGAAGCGCTTCAGATGCAGCTAGAAAGACTGAGGAGCTGAACTTTAGATTTCATCTTAGTTTTAAATAACTTGTCGGGCCCGGCAGGATGGTTCAGTGGTCTAAAGCACCTGCTTAGGAAAGCTTGGGCGGGTGCAGGGACCACAGTTCAATCCCTGGCACCACATGCTGTGCCAGCCCTGCCCTCAGGACAGGCTGAGCCAGCCATAAAGATAAATGAACAAACAAAAGTTCCGCAACAAGAAAAAATAAAAAAATAAATAAATAAATAACTTGTGGTTGCTGTCTTTGATAAGGTATAGCTGTAAGAATATAGTCTATCTAGAGTGCTTATATATAGTAGTGAGCCTGATAAGCACAACATGCTTGTCTTCTGAAAACATTTTTAAATTTTGGTTCCTTGTAGAGATTTGGGATTTATACCAAGGTTCAAATTCCAGCCATACTCTCAACCTATGTAACCTAGTAATGTATAGTACCATGTAACAAGGTTCAAATTCCAGCCATACTCTCAACCTATGTAACCTAGTAATGTATAGTACCATGTAACATCTGTTGTGGTTTAGATGTGTATGCCCCCCACAAGACTACTTGTATTGAAGGCTTGATTGCTGAAGGAATTGGGGAAGTGATTAGGTCAGGAGACATCTTCATCAGTGAACTTGCTGGCTAATGTGATTATAATTTGATGGCTTTACTGGGATGTGGTGGAAGCAGGAGTGGAATGTGAAGGGAATGGGTCTTAGGGGCATGACCTAGGAACTGTATTTTGTTTTGTGCATCTTCCTCTGTAACCTTAGCTTTCTCTCCACTTCTTGGCTACCGTGAGTGAGAACTTTTTCCACAGTCGTGGCCTGCTGTCATGTCTCTGCCTTGCCACAAGCTTAAAGAAGAGTCAGGTGACTGCGGACTTTATGAGCCAAAATAAATCTTTTTCTTAAGTTGTTGATCTCAGGTGTTTGATCATAGCAATCAAAATATAATTAATGGTACATTGGAGTGGGACCGTGTGTTCGTGTGATATATCTTTTGTAGCTAGACCACAGAGATTGCCATACTTACTAAGTTACAAAGAGGCCACAATCAAATATATGTAAATGCTTGACTTATGTGGGATTAAATGTGAAATGATAGACATATTACTCATTTATTTATGTTATAGCCAGTTCAGCCTGCCCTGGGTGGAGCTGGTGAGGCATGTGGTACTAGGGATGAAACTGTAGTCCCGTGGTTGCTTAAGCAGGTGCTTTACACTGCTGAGCTATCTTGCCGGCCCCAATAGGCATATTAAGATGGAACAGGACTTTTTTTTTTTTTAACCTTTATGTATGTATGTATGTATGTATGTATGTATGTATGTATGTTATGGCCCCCTCAGCCTGCCCTGGGGGTGGGCTGGTGCAACGTGTGGTGCCCGGGATTGAAGTGCAGTCCCTGTGGTTGCCTAACCTTGCCTAAGCAGACACTTGAGACCACTGAGATATCTTGCTGGCCCCTGGAACAGGATCTTGAAAAGGAAAAACAGTTTCAGTTTGATACTGGACATAGCAATTTGGTTTTTTTGCCAAGTTTAGGCAAGGAAGCAAGTAGCTAATATATTAGCTAATAGGTGTTATAATGTCAGTATAAAACCTATCATTAACTGAGTATTTATTATGAATTGATGTTGTATAAAGCATATTTATATATATTTGCTTACTGGAGGTATAGCTCAGTGTCACAGTGCCTGGCTGGCAAGTACATGAGTTTGATTCCTGGTACTAGGAAAGAAAGAAAGAAAGAAAGAAAGAAGGAAAGAAAGAAAGAAAGAAAGAGAATTTGCTCATTTTTTAAAAATTTAATTTAATTTTTTTTATTGTCTCACAACTTTTGTTTGTTTATTTATTTACTTTTATGGCCAGCTCAGCCTGCCCTGAGGACAGGGCTGGCTCAGCATGTGGTGCCGGGGATCGAACCATGGTCCCTGCAGCCACCCAAGCCTTCCTAAGCAGGCGCTGTAGACCATTGAGCCATCCTGCCGGGCCCCAGAATTTGCTCATTTAATCTTCAGTTTTATTTATTTTATTTTATTTTTTTAAAGATTTATTTATTTATTTATTTTTCTTGTTTCAGAACCTTTGTTTGTTTATTCACTCATTTTTATGGCCGGCTCAGCCTGCCCTGAGGGCAGGGCTGCCGCAGCTTGTGCTACTAAAGATCGAACCACAGTCCCTGAAGCTGCCCAAGCTTTCCCAAGCAGGCGCTTTAGACCACTGAGCCATCCTGCCAGGCCCTTAATCTTCAGTTTTAATTGATATAAGTACTTGATTTTATATGTGAAGAAACTGAAGCTATCTTTAGCCCAAATCTGTCCTCTAAGCTCTTGTGCTATTTCACATCTCTTAAATGCTTTAGAGTCCCATCAAACATTAGAGCTCAAAATCTACCTTGTAATACCACCCAGGATATAGATATCTTGTTTTCTTTTTTTTTTTGTCTTTTTGAGTCAGGGTCTCACTGTGCAGTTGAGGCTGGCCTTGAGCTCACTTTTGTAGCCCAGGTTGGTCTCGAACTCGCACTGATCCTCCTGCCTCAGCCTCCGGAGTGCTGGGATTACAGGCATGCGCCACCGCGCCCGGCTGATATCTTGTTTTCATGAGTGGTTTCACTATGTAGACTGCCAGCAAAGCACAACCCTAGAAGTTATATTTGAAGATTTGCCCTTTTACTTCTCTTGTTTAAGCATTTACCAAGTAAGTCTTGGAGTTTTCTCTCAATTTCACCTACTTTTACCATCACTTAGTCTAAAGTTGTCACTATCTCTTTTCTTATAAGAACACTTCTGTTTCCATTAACCCACCCCATACCCATCCCTTATGGCCAAAGAAATCCTTTCAAAATGTATGTATGTTTAAAATCATAAAGCCAAGCGTGGTGGCACACGCCTGTAATCCCAGCACTCGGGAGGCTGAGGCAGGAGGATAGGTGAGAGTTCGAGACCAGCCTGGGCTACAAAACTGAGCTCAAGGCCAGCCTGAACTGTACAGTGAGACCCTGTCTCAGACAAAACAAACAAACAAACAAAAAAAAACCATAGAGCAGGACTAGCCAAATAGCTCAGCAGATTGAAGCACCTACATGCATGGTGTGCTGCCCCCCATCCCAGGGGCTCCGAGAGGGCTATTAAGCTGTAATCCCAGCACTTGGGAGGCTGAGGCAGGAGGATCGCTGCGAGTTTGAGACCAGCCTGGGCTACAAAAGTGAGCTCAAAGCCAGCCTGAACTGCACAGTGAGACCCTGTCTCAAAAAGCCAAAAAAAAAAAGACTGGGTGTAGTGGCACACCTTTAATTCCAGTGCTTGGGAGGCTATAAACAGGCAGATCACTACAAAGTCTTGATCTATGTAGTGAGACCCTGTAGACCTTGTAGACCCTTCCCTAAAAAATATAAAATAAATAAAACCATGGAGCAGTTGCCTAGCAGCAAGCTGCCGCTTCAGTTTCCCTTGCGCCACTGTCCTCACATTGTGTCCCTTTGAGCTAAATTGGACCTTTCCCTCGTGTATTACCAGCCTCCCTTTTCTGCAGGGCTTTTGCATATGCTGTTTTCTTAACTGGAATGCTCATACTTCTCTTTTCTAGTTCACTTCAATTTACCCTTTAGTTCTTGTTTTAAGCTTCTTCAGAATTGCTCATTCTTTCTGACCCAATTATGTGTGTTTTTTAATCTTGTATACAACTGTGTAACTTCTGAGTTATAGTTGTAACATTTAAAGCTTTCCATTTATTTATTTTTGCAGAACTGGGCATCAACGCAGGACTTTGCACTTGGCAGGCAGGCACTTGTGCCCTTGAGCTATCTCCCCTGCCCCACAGTTTTCCATTTATGTGATTACTTGGTTGGTAACCCCACCAGAGCATGCACTATTTCTTTTTCTTTTTGGTGTGAGGAATTGAACTCAGGACATTGCATTTACCAGGCAGGTGCTGTGCCCCTGAGCTATCTCACCAGCCCTGTTTTCTTTTTTCTGCTTGCCTTCCTAGCTGTGTGTCATGATAACATCTGGCTTACTTCTGTGGCCTTTTACCACTTTCCCCTCTTTTATGGCAATACAGTCTCCTCCCACTTCCTTGAATATTCTAAACTAGTTTCTCAGGGGTTTTTCCTACTCTTTCATCTTCATGCTTTGATCTTCTCTCACATGATTAGTTCATTTCAGATGTTACCCATCTAAAAAGCCTATCCTACCTACAATAACTACTACTCCCATACACAAGTGTTACCCAATTCATTTCCTTTAGAGCAAAACTGCATGAACTGTAATTATTATTTTATGTGCTTATTATATACCTCTTATAGAATATAAACTCCTTTTGAGCAGAGACTCATTCCTTGAGGTTACCCCAGCCCCCCAAACAGTGTTGTTTATGGCAAGCATTCAGTAAATACTGATTGAGTGAATGAATAAGCATACTCAGAACAGGGGATGAATCACACTCATGTGCTTGTAAAATTGTACTCCTTTTTTTTTTTTTGTCTTTTTGAGGTAGGGTCTCACTATGCAATTCAGTCTGGCCTTGGGCTCACTTTTGTAGCCCAGGCTGGTCTCAAACTCACACCAATCCTCCTGCCTTAGCCTTGCAAGTACTGGGATTACAGGCGTGTGCCACTACGCCCGGCTTAAAATTGTACTCTTACCTTAATAATTTTTGGTTGGTTGCAGTAAATATAAACACTAATTACTGAATGAATATTAGCTATGTACTTTATACTTTCATTCACTTTCCATTTTACACACATGTAAATGGAAGCATAAAGAGGGTCAGTAACTTGGGGAAGACATCATACCAAGAAAGTGACAGATCCAAGATTCAAACACAGGTAGTTCAGTCTAAATAGAATTTGTTTTCTGGGCCACTAGCCATACTAAAAAAGAGATTACGCTGGGGAGATAGCTCAGTGCTCTAAGCGCCTGCCTGGCAAGCACAAGGACCCAAGTTCGATACTTGGAGTCACATGCTATATCAGCCCAGGAACCCAGGCGTGCCTTGCTGCCCCTGAAATGGGGCATGGTGGTACACACCTGTAATCCTAGTTCTAGGGTGGCTGAGATAGGAGGATCACTATGAGTCTGAACTGCATAATGAGACCCTGGGAGACAGCTTAGCAGCGTAAGTGTTAGCCTGGCAAGCGCAAGGTCCTTAGTTTGATTCTCAGCGCCCCCCCCCCCAAAAAAAAAGAGTAGCTATAAATATCGGGGCTGGGGAGATAGCTTAGTAGAATAAGTGTTTGCCTGAACTGCGTAATGCGACCCTGTGTCCAGTAAATAAAAATAAAATAATTAGGTTCAAAATGACAGGTTGAAATCACCAAAATATGTTTCCTCCCTCATAGAATGAGTGAATTTCTTTGTGACCTATAAACCTCTTTCAGATCCTTACTGTCACCTTCCAAAGCAGCTAATCATGGGAACCTTGTATATTGCTGTTGCATCGTGATTGCCTTTGCAGTGATTGGCCCATACTCAGTGCTTTGGATAGAGTCACTGCTTCAGCAAATAGTCACTACTATTTCCTTAAAGGAATTACATTTCTCTTAAAAGCAGCCTGGATCTGTGTACTGTCTACTTTGCTGCTTCTCAGTTGTGCTGTATTATTTGGGGCTTTTTCTCTTTTTTTGTTTTTAGAGAAGGGTCTACACGGTGTTTAGGGTCTCACTACTAGATCCGGACTCACAGTGATCCACCTGTTTACAGCCTCCCAGAGTTTGGATTACAGGCGTGCGCCACCATGCCCAGTCTCAATCGCTGTATCAGTGTGCCCCTGGAGGCAGGGCCCACATGGCAGGTCTGGGTTTGAACCCCCGGCCCTTGTGCCTGCTTGTAGGTGCTTTAATCCACTGAGCTCTTTGGCCACCCCTATTTAGGGCTTTTAAGCAATACTTCTAACACTTCTTGCCCGTGATTTTGCTGCCTTTTTTTCACTAAACTCTAAGAAGTATTTTTTTTTAAAGGAATTTTTAATTTAATTTTATTTATTTATTTCTTGTTTTAGAATCTGCTTGTTTATTCACTCATTTTTATGGTTGGCTCAATCCACCCTAAGGGCAGGGCTGGCACAGCATGTGGTGCCAGGGATTGAACCGCAGTCCCTGAAGCCGCCCAAGCTTTCCCAAGCAGGGGCTTTAGACCACTGAGCCATCCTGCCGGGCCCTAAGAAATATTTTTAAGAAGTTTTTTCCATTGATTCTCTACTATCCCATAGATCCTTCCCCTTATTCATACAAAACCTATAGCTGAGTGTTTCTCATAGTGGATTATCCCTGAAGAGCTTTGCCAATAATGCTGAATATGGTTGCCTATAATCCCAGCACTCAGGAGGCTGAGGTAGGAGGGTTGCTGAGTTTGAGGCCAGTTTAGGCTACATAGTGAGTTCAAGAAAAGCCTGCACTGCATAGTGAGACCTTTCTCAAAAAACTAAAATAATAATAATAATAACAATGCAGGTTCTTTTTATTTTGTTTGGTTTGTTTGTTTGTTTTGTCTTTTTGAGACAGGATCTTGGTATGCAGTTCAGGCTGGCCTTGAGCTCAATTTTGTAGCCCAGGCTGTTCTCAAATTCACTCTGATCCTCCTGCCTCAGCTTTCCAAGAGCTGGGATTACAGGTGTGTGCCACTATGCCTGACGCTTGTTTATTTTGAGACAGGGTCTTGCTGTGTAGTTCAGGCCAGTCTTCAACTCACTGTGTAACCCAGGCTGGCTTCAAGTGTGTGATCCTCCAGCCTCAGCCTCCAAACATCTGGAATCACGAAGCACATAATAATGTCAGGCAATAATGTGTGTATGAGGAACTTCTTGGTTATTCTAATATATGCTGAAGTTTGTTTCATCTAATGAATCTCTCCATATTTATGCCATAGCTCCCTTGACTTTCAAGACAGTTATTGCCTGCTATGACAGTCCCTGGACCATTTCTGGTTTCTGTTTTGTCCACTCCTTTTCCTTTCTGGTCTAAGTACATATCAGTTCCCCTTTTCATTTCTTCTAGTACTGGAGCACTTGGAATGAAATTCAAAATTATACCTGTCTCCACTTTTCTTTTCCCTTACTGCATCATTCTCTCTCACAATGGTTTGCAACTTCAGAACTTCAAAGGCCTCCTAAATGTCTCAGTTCTTCCTTACTCTATTTGAGTTTTGGTCTACTGCTTAAGTTGTCTACTAGTTACTTCTAAACTAACTGTACATCTCACTGTTGCTTCAAGCTCAGGCTTGCTCAAACCTGAGTTGATTATTTTAACTCCCAAAAGTAGTTATTTTTCTCTCACTTTGATTATGAAATAATTATTGATTTGTTTTATCTTTAATTGTAGGCTCTTCAGCAAAAGCTCTCGTCAGTTTAAAAGGTAAGAATTATACCATTTTTGATATGTCATAAACTAGAAATTTAACTTACAAAATTAACTTGATTTTTTTTGCTGTTATGGCTCATTATCACTCTTCAACTTTTATTTTAAGGAAAAGAAAAATAAATAGTAAAAACAATGGTGATTTCAAATCAAGATTGTAGGAGAGTAACAATGATTAGTACATAGCATATTATTTATAAAGTAGTAGATGTAAGCATGCAAAAGTGATCAAGTGATATAGGTATAAATCTTTCTTCTGATTAATAGCAATTAGTAGTATAACTATTATTGTATGTGTTTTATTTATTTTTCCTTTTCTCTTGCTTCTTTTCTCCTTTCCCCCATTCCAGTTTCTCTTTCTTTTTGAGCAGTTTCTTTTCATTTCACAATATCTGTTGTCTCTTTTGAGTCTTACTCATTCTTTCAGCTTCTTATACTAGGGAGACAGTACAATGTTTATATGAAAGACTGATTTATTTCACTTAGGAGTATGGACTCAAGTTGTATCTATTTCCCTGTAAAGGTCTGAAGTTTATCCTTTATAGCTGAGTAGTACTCTTTCTTTTTTAATGTGTTTGGGACAGGGTCTCAACTCAGACACATAGTAATCCTCCTGGGTTTTTTTGGTTTTTGTTTTTTTGTGGGACCAGGGTTCGAACTCACAACCTTGCACTTGTCAGGCAGACCCTTATGTCATGGAGCTATCACCCTGGCCCTGATCTTCCTGTTTTCAAACTCCCCAGCCCTAGGATTACAGGTGTGCGCCACTATGCTTCCCTGGACTCAGTGGGTGGGGGAAGGGTATGGCTGGTGTGGCTGGGATGGAACCCAGATGCTGGTGCTTGCCTAAGCAGGGGCTTAGTCCACTGAGTTATCTTGCCAGCCTTTTTTTTTTTTTTTTTTTTTTTTGGTCTTTTTTGAGACAAAGTCTCACTGTGCAGTTAAGGTTGACTTTGAGCTCACTTTGTAGCCCAGGCAGGGCATGAATTGGCAAAGCTCCTCCTGCCTCATTCCCTTGGGTTCTGGGATTACAGGTGTGTGCCGTAACACCCAGCATCCATTGCATAAAAATGCTGTATCTTTTTTAGCCATTCTTCCATTGATCTTTGTCACTTTTAAGTATTGATTTCTTCTCTTTTTTTTTTTTTTTTTTTGTACTGGGAATCGAACTCAGGGCCTCACATTTGGCAGACAGGTGCTGTGCTGCTGAGCTAAATCCTTGGCACGTAAGTGTTGATTTTTGCTGATAATTTAAATTCATGGGCCAGGGATATAGCTCAACAGCATAAGCGGCTGCCTGGCAAGTACAAGGTTCAGAGTTCCCTCCCTGGTACCACAAAAAAAAAAAAAAAAAAAAAAAAAAGTTTATACCCTTTTAGAGAATTAGTCTTCATTAAAAAAAATTTTTTTTAATTTCCTAAGGTTATTGACTAAAGAACTTTCCAACTAACCATTTGAGTAAAGTCTGTTTATATTGGGAATTGGTTCTTTTTTTTCTTCCCTGGAACTAGGGATTGAACTCAGGCCCTTCTGATTGCCAGGCAAGTGCTTATTCTACTGAGCTATCTCCCCAGCCCCTTGTTTATGTTCATAACATTTTTTTCATTGCATTTATTAAACTCATGCTGACTGTATGTTTAAGAATCTTGCCTTCTAAGAGGCTGGGAAGATAGCTCTGTGGCACAAGTGCTTGCCTGGCAAGTGCAAGGTTGTGAGTTCGAACCCCTGTCCAACCAAAAAAAAAGTTGGGCTGGCAAGGTGGTTCAACCGGCCATTTAAAAAAAAAAAGAATGTTGCCTTCTAAATAATTGTACAAATACCCTAAAATAAAATAATAGTGCTTTTCTCTTTCTCAGGAAAAAAACAAGATATGTCCTTCACTATATCTTTTAGTAGATACATCATGCTAACCATGTTAATGGAGTATTTTAACTAACTTTCTCTCTTTCTTTCTTTTCTTTTCTTTTCTTTCTTTCTTTCTTTCTTTCTTTCTTTCTTTCTTTCTTTCTTTCTTTCTATGGCCAGCTCAGCCTGTCCTGGGGGTGGGGCTGGCACAGCATGTGGTATCACAGATCAAACCATGGTCCTTGCCGTTGCCTAAGCTTGGCTAAGCAGGTGCTTTAGACCACTGAACTATCTCATGGGCCCCAATGTAGTATTTTCAACTTTACCTCTTTTTCTTTTTTTTTGTTTTCTAAGTAGTATGGTTATGGGGATTAAACTTAGAGCTTCTGCATACTACTAGGCAAATGCTCTACCACTGAGCTACATCTCTAACTTTTAAAAAATTTATAATAAAAGGCTAATGTAACTATAGACTTAAGAGGCTGAGGCAAGAGGATTGCAATAAGTTTGGGTGTGAGGTCTCCCTGAGCCATGTAATAATTTTGAGGACAACCTGGACATACCTAGATAGTATTTAAAAAAAAAAAAAAAACAGCAGAAATGGTATTTTGGTATTTCTGTGTCAGGCTCTTTTGATTTTACTTCTTGATTTTTTTTTTTTTTTGTCTTTTTGAGACAGGGTCTCACTATGCAGTTCAGGCTGGCCTTGAGTTTACTTTTGTAGCCCAGGTTGTTCTCAGCCTCCCAAGTGCTGGGATTATAGGCAAGCGCCACCATACCTGGCTTGATTTTCTACTGGGTAAATAAATTGGAAACCAAAGTAAATATTCTTAAAGGTTCATTAGTATTTTTAGCTATTAAAGCTGTTTTGTGCTTTAGATTGGTGGTTTAGTATGTGAAGTCCTTGTCTTACAGAATGTCTTAGGTCATTTTCTTGGATCACACTTCCTTTTGTTTGTACTAGAGACTGAACTCAGGCTTTGTGCACACATTCTGCCACTGAGCCATACCCCTACCTCCCCCATCTATTTTGTTTTTTAAAATACATTCCTAAAGAAAACTATTATTTTTCTCTAAATATTAAACTTATTTTTCTTTTTATTTTATTTTTTTGAGATGGGCTTTAACTGTTGCCCAGTCTGCCTCTGAGGTCTTGATCTCTAGGAATGTTCTTTGTCAGCCTCCTGGTAATTGGTAATATAGATGTATATGCCAGGCCAACACTGTACCTGTGCCCCATGTCTTATGTGCTATGCTCTTAACCCTGTTTTTCTTTTTAAAAAATACTCAACTATTATAAATTTCTTATAGAAAATGCTAGAAAGATTCACTTTATTTTCATAATACCTCATCATTTATTTGATTGAATTTTTCCTTTTTATACAACTCTGAGGACATTTTTTTAAATTCAGAAAACAGAAACACAAGACTAATTTCATTTTTGTACATCAAAGTTTTACATATTGAAGCAAAGAATATTCATAAATATGCTCTAAATTGAAAATTATAAGGGGATTTTTCTTTTCTTTTGTCTTTTTGAGACAGGGTCTCGCTATGCAGTTGAGGCTGGTCCTGAGCTCACTTTTGTAGCCCAGGCTGGTCTCGAACTTGCACCAATCCTCCTGCCTCAGCCTCCCGAGTGCTGGGATTATAGGCGTGAGCCACCATGCCTGGCTTGTAAGGGGATTTTTCCATTTTCCCATTGCCCCACTTTCAGTCAAAATTGTACCAAAAATTGTGTGGTAGTTTATGTCAATTAGAATAGGAGAACTTGGAGCTGGTGAGAAAGCTCAGTAGAATAAGCACTTGCCTGGCAAGTGCAAGGGCCTGAGTTCAGTCCCTGGTTCCATAAAACAAACACTAGGAGAACTTATCAAAAACTGAAAAACAAGGGGAAAAAGAAGCCATATGTTTTACATTTTGTTTTGTTTTGTTTTGTGGTACTGAGGATTGAACTGGGGAACTTGCGCTTGCCAGGTCAATGTAGAAGCTATGTGTTTTAGTATAGATCTTTTTTTTATTTATTTATTTATTTTTTTTTTTTTTTGGCTTTTTGAGACAGGGTCTCACTGTGCAGTTCAGGCTGGCTTTGAGCTCACTTTTGTAGCCCAGCCTGGTCTCGAACTCGCAGCGATCCTCCTGCCTCAGCCTCCCAAGTGCTGGGATTACAGGCGTGAGCCACCACGCCCGGCTAGTATAGATCTTATATGTGTGTGGAGGGTTGTTTTTTGGGACAGGATATAGCTTTGTAGTTCATACTGGTCTCAAACTCACACAGTCCTCCTGCTGTAGCTTCCCAAATGCCAGGTTTACAGAGATGTACCACAATACCAGGCTCAGTATAGAAATGTAATGTTTTCAAGATTGATTATTACCTTATCAGATTATTAAGGGTCATAGGAAAACATAGATCAGATTTTTTATCTGAAATAAACTAAAATTATTATGATCAGTGTATTTTCTACATTGGGGTATATTTTAGATATATTGCTATAAAAGAGATAGTATTCACAGTATAAAACACTGTGAACTAAAATTAATATTAATAATTCATTACAGAAGGAAGCTTATCTAACACATGGAATGAAAAGTACAGTTCTTTACAGAAAACTCCTGTTTGGAAAGGCAGGAGTACAAGCCCTGCTGTTGAAATGGTAAGGATTTTACAGTAACTATAGTTGAATTGTTCTGTTGTCATGTGTAAGTTGTTTTTTTTTTTTTTTTTTGTCTTTTTGAGACAGGGTCTCGCTATGCAGTTGAGGCTGGTCCTGCGCTCACTTTTGTAGCCCAGGCTGGTCTTGAACTCACACCAATCCTCCTGCCTCAGCCTCCCAAGTGCTGGGATTACAGGCATGAGCCACCACACACGGCTATGTGTAAGTTCTTATAGCGCAGTAAAACATGTCTAACATTTGATCAACCACAGGCCTTTTTTTTTTTTTTTTTTTTAATGTATTTAGTATAGGATCTCACTATGCAGATTGGACTCATAGTTATCCTCCTGTTTTCAGCCTCCCTAATACTGGGATTACAGGTGTGCACCACTATGCCTGGCCTTAGTGGCCAGCTCAGTGCACCTGGGGAGTGGGACCAGCATGGCATATAGTGCCATCCTGGTCCCTGTGCTTGCCTAAGCAGGCACTTAGTCTTCTGAGCTATCTCGCTGGCCCTAACCACAAGCATTTGAATCTTCAGGTATAATTGATTAGCATTTAGATCAGTTATCTCTACCTATTGTAATCTCATTATCAATACACACTTGTTAAATAATCATAGTTTTTTAAATAGAAACAAATGTCATCAACCCCAAATCATACTTTCATTTGGTATTGCAGAAAGCTTTATGGGGCTTTTTTTTTTTTTTTTTTCTCTCGTCTTTTTGAGACAGGATCTCACTATGCAGTTCAGGCTGGCCTTGAGCTTACTTTTGTAGCCCAGGCTGGTCTTGAGCTTGCACTGATCCTCCTGCCCCAGCCTCCCAAATGCTGAGATTACAGATGTTTACCACCACACCCAGCTTTCTTTCTTTCTATTTTTATTTTCAATGCAAAGTTGGATGACAATTTTGATAACAAATCTAGAACACTATATATATATATATATATATATATATATATATATATATATACACGCACACACACACATAGAGAGAGAGAGATAGATAGATAGATAGATAGTTTAGCACATATAGATTAGGCTTCCTCTTCTGGAATAATTTAATGCCTTTGTCCCAGGCCAGCCCTGTCATCATTTAATCTAAATTTATTTATTTTTTATTTTGTGTGTGCTGATGCATAGTTGTATTTTACAAACATAAAATTGTACTTTGGGCAAAAAAAATTAAAATTTTTTTAAATTAAAAAATTTCTATCATAGCCTTTTAGAAATTCAAAACGAAGTCGACTCTTTTCTGATGAAGAGGACAGACAAATAAATACAAAATCACCTAAAAGAAACCAAAGAGTTGCAATGGTTCCACAGGTATGTGTGTGTTGAAATTTTGTTTCATATGAAAAGTGACCAATCACTCAACACGATAAAGTTTGGACTTTTTAAGCCGGGCGTGGTGGCTCACGCCTGTAATCCTAGCACTCGGGAGGCTGAGGCAGGAGGATTGGTGCAAGTTCGAGACCAGCCTGGGCTACAAAGTGAGCTCAGGACCAGCCTCAACTGCATAGCGAGACCCTGTCTCAAAAAGACAAAAAAAAAAAAAAAAAAAGGTTGGACTTTTTGCATGGGTGAGAAGTTCTTTTCTAGGGCCAGCTAAATAGCTCAGTGGATTAAAGCTCCAGGCACAGGGACTGGGGGATCTGCCTCCAGGTGCTGAGATGGCAGTTGAGACTATAGCACCATGCACACCTGTAATCCCAGCCTTTGGGAGGCTGTAAACAGGCAGATCACTGTGGTTGATCTAGTATTGAGACCCTGAACACCTTGTAGACCCTTCCCTAAAATACAAAAAAAAAGTTCTTTTCTGAGTGTGGTAGTGCAACACCTGTAGTCCCAGCATTCTGGAAGTTAAGACTAGAGGACTGCCGGAGTTCAAGACCAACCTGGGGGCTACAAAGTAAGCAGAAGGCCAGCCTAAACTGCAGTGAGACCCTGTCTCAGAAGAATATTAATAATGAAATAAGGGGCTGGCAAGATGGTTCATCAGTCTAAAGCACCTGCTTAGGAAAGCTTAGGCAACCACAGGGACTACAGTTCGACCCCCGACGCCACATGGTGCACCAGCCCCACTCCTAGGCAGGCTGAGCCAGCCATAATATTAAAAAAATAATAATAATAAATAAAATAAGTTGTTTTCTTTAAATAAGTACTGTTGTGTGGCTTCCTTCCTTCCTTTCTTTCTTTCTTTTGGAGGTTAAGAGCAGAATATTTATTGAGACAAAGAAAGCTTCTGTTTCAGAGAAGAGACAGAAGGCGCACCCAAGCAGGTTGCCCCAGCTTCTGTTTTAATTACCTAGAAAATGTCATGGTTTTTCTTTTTGGCTGCCTTTCTTTCTTTCTTTCTTTTTTTCTTTCTTTCTTTCTTTCTTTCTTTCTTTCTTTCTTTCTTTCTTTCTTTCTTGTCTTTTTTGAGACAGGGTCTTGTTATGCAGTTCAAGCTAGCCTTGAGCTCACGTTTGTAGCCTGGCTGGTCTCAAACTTGTACTGATCCTCCTGGCTCAGCCTCCCAAGTGTTGGGATTACAGGCATGTGCCATCAGGCCTGGCTTGGCTGACTTTAAACCAGAGAGAAAAACCAGTCATTGAAATAAGAAGGAAGATAGTAGACATTAAGCAAATAGACTGAGTAATATGGAAGCTGTTTGGAGTTTTGCATAGAAATAAGAGCAGGAGGGCCAGCGACATGGCTTAGTGGTCTAAAGCAGCTGCTTAGGCAAGCTTAGGCAAGCACAGGGATCAAGGTTCAATCCCTGGCACCACATACTATGCCAGCCACACACCCAGGGCAGGCTGAGCCAGACATAATACAAAATAAATAAATAAATAAATAAATAATAAATAAGTAAAATGGGCATGGTGGTATTCACATGTTGTGCAGCACTGGTGAGGGTAAAGCAAGAGGATTGTTGCAAATTTGAGACCAACTTGGTTACAGAGTGAGCTCAAGGCCAGTCTGAATTGAATTACATAATAAAGTCCCTGTCTCAAAAAGACCAAAAAAAAAAAAAAAAAAAAAAATCTGTTAGACTTTGGAAGAACTGTGTTGTTAGAATAATCTGAACGACTCACAGATACACAGAAAACTTTAGTCTTTATGATGTGAAACTGCCCAGTCCCTGTTTTATATATTGCCTTCCTTCCCAGGATCATCCTTCCTTCCAGGATTATGTGGCAGAGTTCTTTCTACTTTGGATCAGTACAGAAATGATACAATATGCAACAAAAATAATAGGCTTTTCCAAATACCTGAGAAGAGACTGTATCCTCTCAATTTTCCCTTTACTAGGTGGTAGTTGTTTTGTTTTGTCCTTTCGAGACTGGGTTTGACTACACAGTACAGGCTAGCCTTGAACTTACTTTGTAGCCTAGGTTGATCTTATACTCATAGTGATCCTCCTGCCTCAGTCTCCCAAGTGCTGGTATCAGAGGCATGGACCACTATGACCAGCTTTCTTTACTTATCTTAACATCTTTCTTTCAGTCGTTTTTTTTTTTTTTTCTTTCAATCTTTTATGTAGTGGGGTTTGTTTCCTTACATTCCTAATCACATTCTCTGTTTCTGTTGCATTTTGTCTTATGTCTGCCTGTCTGTCTATATTTTGTGGTGCAAACCCAGGCCCTTACATATTAGGCAGGTGCTGTATCACAGAGCTACATTCTTTCCAGCCTGTCTATATGTTTACTTAAAAAAGAACATCTAGTTATGGAAACTAGCTTTTTACTGAGTACTTATGTGTCAGGTCTTGTGTTTAGTATTTCATAGGTATTACTTTCATTTAATTTGCAACAAACCTCATGAAATAGGTTACCATTATGTTGCTCTTTGTTTTGGAGATTTGTTTGTTTGTTTATTTATTTATTTTTCCAGCTGAACAGCAGCTTTATTAGTAGTGCTGGATTCGTGACACACCTTACACGGGTCCCCAGGGCACCTCTGGTGTTAGGGACAATACTGTGTAGCATTTATACTGAAGGGTATAAGTAAAGCTTTGGTGCACAGGTCTTCAGGACAGCATGCAGGCTAACACTATCACACAGGTACTTCAGACAACACTAGCTCGAAGTGGGCATTGGGGATTTGGCCAGGGGGTAAGTGAAAGGATATGGGGCTGTCACTGCAGTTGCTCAGGCCCCAGTGGTACAGGAGGGCATCTAGGGCTGAGGTTCTGCCTGGCCTTGCCGCTTTGCCTTCATCTGTAGGTATTGCCCTTTGTCTTTGTTGAAGCACTTCTTTTCATCTTTCGGGCACAAGCCATGGCATAGGCAGTGGTCTGTCCTCCTGGTTCAGAGACACATAGGTGAAGAAGGCACTCACAGCCTAGTAACATCTCTGGAAGCTGCCTACCATTGGGTCTGCATCCACCAGCACCTCAATCTCCACAGACTTGTTGCCTGAAGAAGTCATAAGCCCAAGATTGTGATGACACAGCTTTTTTGGATCTTATTGTGAAGATTGATGGCATCCACAGAAGCTGTGACGATGTTGGTTTTGCAGTGGCGTGTGACCATGATCCCAGCCATCCCATCCATGAGCTTCATGTTGGCATTTCCATTCATAAAACCATGCAGGGTGCAGTCTGAGAGCCTCACCAAGTAGATCAGGCTTCAATGGCTGTAGCTTACAGTGTTGGGCTCTGGATTCAGGATGGGCTATACAATGTCCCCGTTCCTCCATTTGGTCTCCAGGCACTCCAGTTTCTGGGCTTCATACCACCTCCGGCCCTCCTCCTCCTGCTTCTGCCAGAAGTACACCACAGGAGGAACCTCGAGGACCCTGTCTGCATTCTTCAGTGACAGGGGCACATACTACAGGGTGGCCTTACTGGTCAGCTTTTTGGTATTTGTGAGGATGTTTTTGGACATCATGTTGATCTGAACTTCCACAGTGTTTGGAGGTGTAGGTGATCTCCACACTGACATGAGCCACCTCACCAATGCACATGGGAGACAGGGAGTCAGTGCACTTGGCCTGGGCCAGGGTGGCCATACAGGTCTTCCCATT
Source organism: Myocastor coypus (assembly GCA_004027025.1). Taxonomy (NCBI): domain Eukaryota; kingdom Metazoa; phylum Chordata; class Mammalia; order Rodentia; family Myocastoridae; genus Myocastor; species Myocastor coypus. Next base: position 20,947 of record PVJA010016901.1, on the reverse strand, counting down.
CTGGCTGTTGCAGTGCCGAATACTGATGATAGCCCTGGCCTCCTCGGTCATTTTGAGGATGGTTCTGCCTTACACGTTGCATGTCACATTAGCATCATCAGGCCACGTGATCCAGTAGATCTGGATGGCAGGCGGCGTCTTTGTGATGGAGCCCCATATGCTGGTGGCAGGTATGGCACTGAGGCTGTGGCAGGCTGGGCTGGAGAGATTGGAATGCTTATTTTGGAGATTTAAAAAAGCCACAGTGAAGTTAAATATCTTACTTGAGATACAGAGCTAGAAAATGAGAGCTAATACTAAAATAGTAGGCAGCTTGTCTCCAGAGTCTAGCTTTTTGTTTTCTTAAATAGCTTTATTGAGGTGTAATTCACATATGTAGTTCATCTGTATAAAAATATGCAGTTTAATTGTTCATAATATGTGCAAAGTTGTACAATCATTTCTGTTTTATTTTTATTATTTTTTTGGCAGGACTAGGATTCAAGCTCACGACCTTGCACTTGCCAGGAAAGCACTCGTGCCGTGGAGCTATCTCCCCAGTCCCCCATCTCCATAATTTTAGCACATTTTTATTATCCCAGAAAGAAATTTTACACCTACATGCTGGTCCCATGCACTTGTTGTCCCTTAGCGTAGCCACACATGCACTTAGGACAGCGGTTTTGTTTCGTTTTGTTTTGTTTGCAGGACTAGGGTTCGAACTCATGACCTTGCACTTGCCAGGCAGGCACTTGTGCCATGGAGCTATCTCCCCAGCCCAGAAATCTTATACTAGTAGCAGTCATTCTGTAGTTTTCACTTGTTAAATAAATCTGAGAAGGGTAATTGCTACAAGAAAGATACTATTAAATAATCTCTCCATAAATGTAGTAATAATTATTATTTCCATAAAGTTTGTTTTTTCATACCTAACCGAAGAGTATTCAAAGTAGTTTTGTTATACGCTGTTGTATATATATGGCGAACTACCAGTACTCCTTTTTTTCCCCTTTCGTGTTTTTTTTTTTTTTTGAGGGGAGGTACCAGGAATTGAATTTGGGACCTTGCACTTGCTAGGCAGGTACTTATGCTGCTGAGCTGTAGCCCTTGCCCCCAATACCCTATCTAAAAATCTTGCCAGGCATGGTGGCTCACGCCTGTAATCCCAGCACTCGGGAGGCTGAGGCAGGAGGATCCGTGCGAGTTCGAGACCAGCCTGGGCTACAAAACTGAGCTCAAGGCCAGCCTGAACTGCATAGTGAAACCCTGTCTCAAAAAGGCAAAAAAAAAAAAAAAATCTTGTTCACTACCTAGGAAAAACTCTTGGCATTTTTTGTGTTAAAAATATTTTAAGAGGGCCAGCCAAATAGCTTAGTGGCTTAAAGCATCTGCAAGCAGGAGCAGGGGCCTGCAGTGCTGGCCCTGCCCCTGGGGCACACTGAGATAGCAATTGAGACTGGGCATGGTAGCACGTGCCTGTAATCCCAGCGCCAGGGAGACTGAGAACAAGAGGATCACCACCAGTCTGAGCTGTGTAGTTAGACCCTGCAACAACCAGATACATTTTTTTAAAAAAGACACACCCCCCTTCCATTTTCTTTTGAAGGTAACTTTTTTTCCCCCCCTGCTTTTGTTGAGTTAGGGTCTTGCTGTATAATTCAGGCTGGCTTTGAACTTACTGTGTAACCCACATGACTGACTTCAAACTCAGTTATCCTCCTGCCTCATCTTCCTGAGTGCTGACATTACAGGTATGAGCCATGTCTAGCTACTTGGTTGTTACTTAGTAGTGCTAAAAAACTTTTTTTTTTTTGGTCTGATCTGCTAAACAACTCTTGCTTCCAGTTTTTTGATTTTTTTTAAACTTTATTTATTTATTTGTCTTTTAGAAACAAGGTCTCATTATGCAGTTCAGTCTGGCCTTGAGCTCAGCATGTAGCCCAGCCTGGTCTTGAACTTATAGCCTTCCTCCTGTTTCAACCTCTGAATGCTGGGGTTACAGAAGTGCTCCACCATGTCTGGCCTCAATTTTTAAATTTTTCATTAAAAATTTAATTTTCTAATTATAATGTTGTATCCCAAATTGATTACTTGGACAGAAAAAGGATATTAATGAAAAAAACTGATGAAATCTAATTAATAATGTACCACTTCTGACAAATGCAACATGATTAGGAAAAAATGCTAACATTAGGGGAAAAACTACTGTGCATCATTTTCTTTTTATTCTTTGGTTCAAGAGCCCCTTTTTAGCGATCTAGCCATGTTATAGTTAAAGATAGGCAGATAATTAAACATTTCTTTCATTTTAATGAATTTAGGACAGGGTGTACAGGATCTTACTGTGTAGACTGGACTCAGTGATTCTCCTGTTTTCAGCCTCCCAAGTGCTGGGATTACAGGCACCTATCACCACATCCAGTCTTTTTGTTTGTTTGTTTCAGAACTTTTGTTTGTTTATTTATTTTTATGGCCAGCTCAACCTGCCCTGAGGCATGTGGTGCTGGGATTGAACTGCGGTCCCTGCAGCCGCCTAAACTTTCCTAAGCAGGCGCTTTAGACCACTGAGCCATTCTGCCGGGCCCCACCACATCCAGTCTTAATCACTGTCTCAGTGAGCCCCAGGGGCAGGGCCTGCAGGGCAAGCTGGGGATCTAACCCCAACCGATGTGCTGTGCCAAAGCAGGTGCTTTAGTCTGCTGAGCTATCTGGCTGGCCCAAATATTTCTATTGTGGTATAATATTCAATTATACAATATCACTATAAAATTTTCCATTTTGGGGCATTTAAATACTTGTTTTCTTTCAGCAATGCCATAATGTGATGTTTTTTGTGTTTTTCTAGGACAGATGTCTAAAAGATGAAATTGTTCTTTTTTTTTTTTTTTTTTCCGGGACCGGGCCTCAAACTCAAGACCTTGCACTTGGCAGGCAGGAACTTGTACCACAGAGCTGTCTCCCAAGCCGGGCGTGGTGGCTCACGCCTGTAATTCCAGCACTCGGGAGGCTGAGGCAGGAGGATCAGTGCGAGTTTGAGACCAGCCTGGACTACAAAAGTGAGCTCAAGGCCAGCCTGAACTGCATAGCGAGACCCTGTCTCAAAAAAGACAAAAAAAAAAAAAAAAAAACTGTCTCCCCAGCCACCTAGAAATTTAATATGTAGAAACTCATTTGAATGTTATCCTCAGAAAGATCTAGTTCCCTAATCAAAAATTTATATGATTTTAGAATTCTCTCATGTTCCCTTATTTTATTTTTTAAAACATTTAAGTCTTAAACTATTTTAAAGTAAGGAATGAAGTAATGCTACAACCTGTGTTTCAGAGGGCTATTTTTCTTAGTAACATGCATTTTAATCTATTTTTTATGTATTTATATTAAAGTATTTCTTTACCACAAGCTAAATTCCTGTCTATATTTGGGATTAATTCTGGAACAGGGTTTTGCCATGTAGTTCAGGCTGGGCTTGATCTCACTATATATACCTTAGGCTGCCCTCAAATTTAAGGTGATCCTCTTTCCTCAGCCTACCACGAACTGGGATTATAAGCATGTGTCACCACACCATACTGGATTTTTTTGTCTTTATATGTAGTGCATCTCTATATGTGTTAGTGTCAAGTTGTTTTAATGTAGCTTTATTGTGTTTTAGTGTCTAGTTAGACATTATCTTATTTTAGATTTTTCTTTTTTTTTTTTTTTTCTGTCTTTTTGAGACAGGGTCTTGCTATGCAGTTGAGGCTGGCCTTGAGCTCACTTTTGTAGCCCAAGCTGGTCTCGAACTCGCACCAATCCTCCTGCCTCAGCCTCCCGAGTGCTGGGATTACAGGCATGAGCCACCACGCCCAGCTTAGATTTTTCTTGATTCTTGTGCATTTCTTTTTCCATGTGGACTTTAGCATTGAATAGGAAAGAAATCCTACTAACATTTTAATTGGTATGTATAATATTTTAATTTATGTGACATCAAGACTACCCAAGAATTGGCTGGGAATTCAGTGTTTCAAAACCTTAATATTCATTAGATCAATAATTTTTTCCAGAAGCCGGGCGTGGTGGCGCACGCCTGTAATCCCAGCACTCGGGAGGCTGAGGCAGGAGGATCAGTGCGAGTTCGAGACCAGCCTGAGCTACAAAAGTGAGCTCAAGGCCAGCCTGAACTGCACAGTGAGACCCTGTCTCAAAAAGACAAAAAAAAAATAATAATAATAATAATAATTTTTTCCATATTAATCATGCACATTTTTTAGTATATTCCAACGTATTTAATATCTGTTGTCAATTTTTTTTCTCTTTATTTATTTATTTTTTTGAAGTACCTGAACTCAAACTCAGAACCAGACAGGTACTCATTTATTTTGCTCTTATAAACAGGATATCTTAATGGTGGATGCGCCAATCATGACTTTTTTTTTTTAATGTATTCTGGGGCTGGGGAGATAGAACCATGGCACAAGTGCCTGCCTGACAAGCACAAGGTTGTGAGTTTGAACCCCAGTCCTGCTAAAATAATAATTATTATTATTATTATTTAGTACAGGGTCTCACTACACAGATCAGAGTTGTAGTGATCTTCCTGTTTTCAGCCTCACAAGCACTGAGATTATAGGCATGTGCTACCACACCTAGTCTCAATGTCTCAGTTCACCCTGGGGGTAGGGTTCCAGGGATCAAACTCTGGTCCCTTTCCCTGCCATTTGGCTGGCCCTGCCCCAATCACCTCTTAAACATCCTATCTCTCAAATACTATTTTATATATGTACCATATTAATATGTGACATGAATTTATTGGGGATTATGTTTCCAAATATCAAATCTGGGGCACACATTTAAATCATAATATTAAAAAAGCGTCTTTTCTGGGTTAGCTTAGTTTTTGTTTTTTTTTTTTAATTTTATTTTATTTATTTATTTATTTATTTATTTTTCTTGTTTCAGAACCTTTGTTTATTCACTCATTTTTATGGCCGGCTCAGCCCGCCCCGAGGGCAGGGCTGGCGCAGCATGCGGTGCTGGGGATCGAACCGCGGTCCCTGAAGCTGCCCAAGCTTTCCCAAGCAGGCGCTTTAGACCACTGAGCCATCCCGCCAGGCCCCTGGGTTAGCTTAGTTTAAAGGCTTATTGATACTGATATTTTCAAAGAACTTTAGTTTCACTTGTTAATCTAAATTTTTGTGTTGTATTTTATGTATTCTATTCTGATGGTATTTCTTTCCTTCAGCTTGTGACTTTGTTCTCCTTATTCTAGTTTCTTAAGGTGAGAAGGTAATGCTTTGGATATGGCTTCAGTATATATTAATGCAGCAGTGGAGGACCTTTTACAGTTTTCAGTGATGCAAATGACTGTTGGGGCACTTGGGCCATAGGCTCAGCCACCACTGCCCTACAGCTTATCTTGTGAAATTATGATCCTTACTGTGAGGTATTAGAGTGAAACCATGAAAGGTATGACTAGGATTATATAAGGTTATTAGAGGACCAGGTAATCACACTTGCATGGTAAGTGCAAAGTCTTGAGTTTGATCCCTGATAACACAGACATACACAGCATAAAGGTTATTGATGTGTAGCCTCCTGATTAAGCCTCCTGATGGCTTTATAAACAGGGAGAAAGACCAGGCCCATGCTTGACACCCACCCACATGCTCCTTTACCCTCTGTGTGATGTCTACATTGCCTCAGGTTCTTACCAAATGTGACCCCTCAGACCCCCAGAACTTTGAGTGGGAATACATTTCTTTATAATTCACCCACTCCATAGTATTATGTTATTGGCAGTAAAAAAGAAGTAAGAGTAATACATTTTTTGAGATATTTCTTCTTTGCTAATATAAGTTAAACATAAATTTTCCTGTAAGAGCATCAGCTCTGTTGCTTCATTTCTATTATGTTGTGTTTCTTTCAGTCCTTTTTTTTTTTTTTTTTTTTTTTTTTTTTTTTTTTTTTTTTTTTTTTTTTTTTTTTTTTTTTTTTTTTTTTTTTTTCTTGGTGAGGTAGGGGAACAGGGCTTTGGACTTGAACCTAAGGCCTTGCATATATTAGGCACAATCAGTACTTTTATCACTGAACACACTCTCGCCTTATTTTTTATTTTGAGGTAAGGTCTTACTAAATTATCTGTGCTGGCTTCAAACTTGGAATCCTCCTGCCTCAGCCTCTGAGGGTTTTGGAGGTATTGTTCAAATGCTTTTAGTATTGTTGGAGATGATCATTAGACTTATTTTGATTTCGTTTGTTTTTATTTTTGTTTTTTAATTATTATGGCCGGCTCAGCCTGTCCTGGGAGTGGGGCTAGCACAGCATGTGGTGTCAGGGATTGAATCGTGGTCCCTGCAGTTGCCTAAGCTTTCCTCAGCAGGTGCATTAGACCACTGAACCATCTTGCCCGCCCTTATTTTGGTTTTATTTTTTGCCTTTTTGAGACAAAAGGGTCTCATTGAGCTCATTTTTGTAGCCCAGGCTGGTCTCGAACTTGCACTGATCCTCCTGCCTCAGCTTCCCAAGTGCTGGGATTACAGGCATGCGTCACCACACCAGTTCTTATTTATTTATTTATTTATTTTTTAGAATTTTTTTTTTTTCTTGTTTCAGAACCTTTGTGTTTATTCACTCATTTTTATGGCCGGCTCAGCCCACTGCAAGGGCAGGGCTGGCGCAGCATGTGGTGCCGGGGATTGAACCGCAGTCCCTGAAGCCGCCCAAGCTTTCCCAAACAGGCGCTTTAGACCACTGAGCCATCCCGCCGGGCCCCCAGTTCTTATTTTGATTTCTTATGCAAATTACATGAACAGTTTCCTAGTACTGGGTCATCCTTGATATGAATTCTACTGGCTTGCATTGTATTATTGTGATGTTCTAGTGGTGCTTGTTTGGTAAGTTTCTGGATTTTTTTTTTTTTTTTTTTTTTTTTAAGACAGGGTCTCGATGTACATTTCAGGCTGCTCTTGAGCTCACTTTTGTAGTCCAGGCTGGTCTCAAACTTACACAGATCCTCCTGCCTCAGCCTCACAGGTGCTGGGATTACAGGCATGCGCCACGACGCCCGGCTCTAGTTTCTTTTTTATATTCATGGATTTTAGCAATCCATACACATGAATGAAGTTTTCTGAAGCTTGGCAGATTTTGTTTTTATGCTGACTTTATAGAAATATTAATACATTTTTCTTTTTTTTGTTGTGGCGGTGGGGGAATCTACAGGATGTCTAGTAGTCAGGGTCTCACTACTAGATCTGACACGCAGCGATCACCTATTTACAGCCTCCCAAGAGCAGGGGTTACAAGCATGGGTCACCATGCCCAGTCTCTTGCCCTTGCAGCGTGCTCCAGCAAGGCCCAGGAATCAAACCCTGGCCCCTGTGCCTGATTGCAGGTGCTTTAATCTGCTAAATAGTAGGAGGTTTGTGTATTTTATTTTACAGTGTTATGCATTGAACCCAGAATCTCACACAGGCCAGGCAAGTGCTGTGCCACTGAGCCAGTGCAGCAGTTCTTTCTGGTCTTTTCTAGCCCACAAAGTCTTAGTATTATTTCATGTAAGTCTTCCTATGTACCTTAATTGAAATTATATTGTAACTTGAACCAATATGGACAAATATTTCACTTTCTTGTCAGAATATATTAAAAAATTTGAAGTTTTAACTAAAAAATAACTCAAATGGTATTTGTCAAACAATTTCATGTTGAATATCACTGAAATGTGTTTAGTGCTTAAGCAGAATTTACCTTTTTATAAATGTGTTCATTGCTTTAAATGGTCATTTTTACTTAATAGAGCTGTAATTAATATGTTTTTTAATTATATAGAAATTTACAGCAACAATGTCAACACCAGATAAGAAAGCTTCACAGAAGATTGGTTTTCGATTACGGAACCTACTCAAGCTTCCGAAAGCACATAAATGGTGCATATATGAGTGGTTCTATTCAAATATAGATAAGTACGTATCATGGCTTATATCCTGAATATTCTTTGAATTTTAAGATTTGTTTTTCACATGTTAAAGCTGCATCATTTTTAAAAGCTTATCTTCATTTTATTTTTTCTTGATTTCACTCTTTTCTTCTTTATCCTTTCTTTTCTTTCTTCTTTTTGTCTTTACATGGAGATAAGGCTGGCTGGGTTGCCCAGGCTGGTCTTGAACTCTTGGGCTCAAGTGATCCTTCTGCTTTAGCCTTCTGAGTAGCTGGGGCTAACAATGTACACATTCATGCCCACTGTTGAATCTAGTTTTCTGTTCCTCATTTCAGTTTGATTCATAGCCATTTCATTTATTTATTTATTTATTTATTTATTTATTTATTAATTATGGCTGGCTTAGCCTGCCCTAGGGGTGGGGCTGGCACAGCATGTGGTTCCGGGGATCAAACCATGGTCTCTGCAGCTGGTTTTTGATTTCTAATCCATCTTTGTATGGTGTTATTGGTATTTGGTTTGCTGGATATTTTTCCTTGCCTTCTGTTTTCCAAATCAACTACCTACTCTGAAGCTTGTGTATCTGACATACTCATATCTGAGTCCAAGGAATTTATTTTATGTCTTTTGAAGACTTTTCTCAGACTCATAAGTAGAATTGTTTTATTTTTGTGCATAGGTTTTCCATACTCTTTTGAAAGCTTTTAGGGTATCCTAATTTGATCTGAGTTCTGAGATTCCCCAAAACTAATCTAGCCCTTAAAAGTTTTCTAGTGTTCTAAGACTAGTTTAATGCCAGGCAGTCCTTGGTAGTAGTATTATATTTGAGACAGAGATTTTGTCTGTCTTTGTCAACTGTAATATCAGGGCCAGAACACCTTCCCTAAGGACAGACTCATATATATATTCCCATGTAAGAGATTGAACAGATATCAAGGTCTCTTTGAGTCTCAAGCAGTGAGTTACTTTTATACACTAGTTATTTCACAAGTGCAAAGATTTAATTTTACCACTTTGAATTTGTGGCTATTTTGTATATAAGTGAGGTAGAAGTGAAAGTTAGCATTTTGTTATTAATATGACTAAGAAAATTGGGATGTATACTTTGGGTTTTATGTCATTTAAGGAAGTAACACATTATGTATATATATATTTTTTTTAACACATTATATATTAACCAATGAAATACTCTTTGTGTTTTGCAGACCACTTTTTGAAGGTGATAATGACTTCTGTGTATGTCTAAAGGAATCTTTTCCTAATTTGAAAACAAGAAAGTTAACAAGGGTGGAATGGGGAAAAATCAGACGACTTATGGGAAAACCACGGAGGTAAAAAGTTGTTTTATTTTAAGATGAGATGAATCGGTGTCACTTCTTGGTCTTTTGGCTAGGATGAAGTGTAACAAAACCTCAATAAATAGATAGTTGATGGTATTACTATATTGTGCAGTGTGTCTGTGTGTCTAGAGATTGAACCCAAGGCCTTTGCACTGAGCTATAGTCCCAACCCTTAATAAGTTGGGTTTTTTTTTTTTTTTTTTTTTTTTTTTTTTTTTTTTTTTTTTTTTTTTTTTTTTTAAACCTTTATTTTTATTTATTTTTTTCTTGTTTCAGAACCTTTGCTTGTTCACTCACTCATTTCTATGGCTGGCTCAGCCCACTCTGAGGGCGGGGCTGGCGCAGCATGTGGTGCCAGGGATTGAACCTCGGTCCCTGAAGAGCTTCACTAAGTTCCTGGGATTGGGTTCAAACTTGGGGTCCTTAAGCCTCAGCCTCCCAAGTGCTATGATTGCAGGTGTGCACCATGAAGCCCAGGTTGGAGGAGGTCTTCCTAATAAACTCTAAAGTTAGGAGCCATAAAAGAATACCAGTATTGTATTTATTTTTATTTATTTATTTGTTTATTTATTTTGTCCTTTTGAGACAGGGTCTCACTATGCAGTTCAGGCTGGCCTTGAGCTCACTTTTGTAGCCCAGGCTGGTCTCGAACTCACACTGATCCTCCTTCCTCAGCCTCCCGAGTGCTAGGATTACAGGCGTGCGCCACCACGCCCAGCTCAAGAATACCAGTATTTTAGACTTCATTAAAATAATGACATTAGGGCTGGGGAGATAGATCCAAGGCACAAGTAAATGTAAGGTCATGAGTTTGAACCCCGGTCCTGCCAAAAAAAATAAATAAATAAAGACATTTTACATTGTCAGAAAGAAATCAAGCCGGGCGTGGTGGCGCACGCCTGTAATCCCAGCACTCGGGAGGCTGAGGCAGGAGGATTGGTGCGAGTTCGAGACCAGCCTGGGCTACAAAAGTGAGCTCAGGACCAGCCTCAACTGCATAGCGAGACCCTGTCTCAAAAAAAAAAAAAAAAAAAGAAAGAAATCAAAATACAGCAATATATACATTACTCTTATCACAGATGGTTAACTCCATAAAAATTCTACCAGGGAATAAGTTAAATGACTCATAGTAAAAATTATATGCAGATGATTCATAGGTAAGGAAAAAGAATTGACTCATCTAAACATGAAAACATTTCAGTTCTCATAAGAAATGCAAAATGAAAGAATACTGAGATAGTGTTTTTTATTAACATTGGGTTGGTAGTATGAGGAGGTATTATTTACTAATGGTGAGAGATTAATTTTATATAATCACTGTGGAGGGCAGTTTAATACTTAGATTTATAAATTTCCACACTTTTCCACCTAACCCTTCTAAGAATTTATACCATAGAAAGATTTGCATATATATATATTTAAACTCTGAAGCCAGTCAACATACAACAAAAACATGAACTGGAAGTGTTAGCTTGGGAATAAAGGATATACTTAGCATTCACTCCTTGGTAATAAAAATGGCTCTATACATACTGATAACAAGAGTGCCTGCTAGGATATATTAAGAGTGAAAAATAAGCAGTAGTGCATATTGTAACTGTTTGAGAACAGTAAGAAGGGAACATGTGTTTTTTGACTTGCGTATGCTAAAGCACCAGTGAAAGACGTATACAAAATATATAATGATCTCTGGGGAACCAAACTAGGTAACTAAGGAATATAAGAATTTTCAATACCTTGTTTTGTTTTTGTTTTTTGAGTCGTTCTTGCCATGTAGCCTCAAACTTGAAGCAGTCTTCTTTCAGCTTCCTAAGTGTTGGGATTACAGGCATGCAACTACTGCACCTGGCAAGAATTTTCAGTGTCTTTTGACCTTTTAAATGAGAAGCCAGGGGCCCGGAGGGATGGCTCAGTGGTCTAAAGCGCCTGCTTGGGAAAGCTTGGGCAGCTTCAGGGACTGCGGTTCGATCCCCAGCACCACATGCTGTGCCAGCCCTGCCCTCGGGGCGGGCTGAGCCATCCATAGAAATCAGTGAATAAACAAATAAAGGTTCTGAAACAAGAAAAAAATACATAAATAAAATAAAAAATTCTTTAAAAAAAAATAAAAATAAAAAAATAAATGAGAAGCCATGTGAATGTATTAATTATTCAGAAATACTATTTAAGTAAAATTTGACTATTGGAAAATGTATATTATGTCCAGAGTGCATAAAGAACTTTTAAGTTCAGTAAGAAAGAAATAGTGTAGTTAACAAAGTTGGCAAAAAAATTAAATAGATGCTTCATTTGCAAGTTTAAAGCCAGCCTGGACAACTTTCTGAAACCCTGCCTCAAAATTGAAAGAGGTGGAGCCGGGCATGGTGGCGCACACCTGTAATCCCAGCACTCGGGAGGCTGAAGCAGGAGGATCAGCGCAAGTTCAAGACCAGCCTGGGCTACAAAAGTGAGCTCAAGGCCAGCCTGCACTGCATAGTGAGACCCTGTCTCAAAAAAAAAAAAAAAAAAATTAAAAGAGGTGGAAGGCTGGTCACATAACTCAGCAGACCAAAGTTCTTGCTTAGACAGGCACAGGGACTGGGGTTGGATCACCAGCATGCCATGCCAGTTCCATCCCCAGGGCATGCTGAGACTGGGCATGGTGGTGCATGCCTGTAATCACAGCGCTTGGGAGGCTGAAAACAGGACAATCACTATGAGTTCCAACTGTGTAGTAATACCCTATAGACCCTGTACTAAATACATAAAAATAAAATAAAGAAAAAATTGAAAGATGTGGGGATATAGCTCAATAGAATGCCCTGGGTTCAATCCTCAGTACCACCAAAAAGGGGTAGAGGGCAGTTAGATGGGTGGGTCAGTGGTAGAGTAGGGAACTTGCTTAGCTTGGACAAAGCTCAAAGTCCATCTCCAGTGCCTCTGGGAAAAAAGAGGCAAAGTGCATTCTGGATATGGATATATTATAGTCACAGAATGAAGAAAGAAAGAGAAAAGGAACAAAAGCATATATTTGTACAAAACCACATATTGTCCATATGCTGTCTATAGCAACTTTGTAGTTGTCAAAAGCTGAGAACGTTCCAAATGTTCAGTAGGTAAATGGATGAACAAATTGTGACACATATATGCAATGGAGTATTACTCATCACTGTAAAAGAATGAATGATTTATGTTTTGAAAGATTTCTCCCTCCCTCCCCCACCAGGGATTGAACTCAGGACCCTGCACTTGCTAGGCAGGTGTTTATTCTACTGAGCTATCTCCCCAGCCTTTATACAATAACATGGATAAGCCGGGCGTGGTGGCTCACGCCTGTAATCCCAGCACTCGGGAGGCTGAGGCAGGAGGATTGGTGTTGGTGTGAGTTTGAGACCAGCCTGGGCTACAAAAGTGAGCTCAAGGCCAGCCTCAGCTGCATAGCGAGACCCTGCCTCAAAAAGACAAAAAAAAAAAAAAAAAAAAAAAAAAAAAAAAAAAAAAAAAAAAAAAAAAAAAAAAAACATGGATAAAACTCAGAATGATTACTTGGCAAAAGAACCCTGATAAGAGTGTATACCAGGGGCCAGTTGAGATAGCACCATAGCACAAGTGCCTGCCTGGCAAGTGTAAGGTTGTGAATTCAAACCCTGGTCCTGCCAAAAAAAAAAATGTGTATACTCGATGATTCTGTTGCTCTAATATTTTAGATGATAGGAAGTGAATGGATCTATAATGTTAGAGAGCAGCTTAGAGATTGCTTGAGAAAGAGGGATAAGAGAATGGGAGAACTGCAAAGGTGTGAGATATCAGAGTGCAAGGACTCCGAGGCTATGTTTATTGTCTCAATGGTAGTAAGGGATTTATTTACTATACAGTTAGTATGTGTCAAAATTGTATACCCTAAACATCTGTAATTTATTATATGCTCATTATATATATATATATATATATTTTAATTTACTTATTTATTTTTGTCTTTTTGAGACAGGGTCTCACTATGCAGTTCAGGCTGGCCTTGAGCTCACTTTTATAGCCCAGGGTGGTCTTGAACTTCCATTGATCCTCTTGCCTCAGCCTCCTGAGTGCTGGGATTACAGGCATGCGTCTCACTGTATTTCTAAACATTACTAACTAAATAAAAATTTTAAAATTTAATTGGGGAAATTGGGTAAAAGAAGAGATTTGGGAGCTGTGATGTGCAAAGCAGAAGGTAGCACTCATTGTCAGAGTGGTTGTATGATACCTGAGCTCTTAAATCATAAATGCCAAGATTTTTTTGAGCCTGGGTTTGCCTGTGTAGTATAGTCAGGGCTTAGATTTACCATATAGTCCCAGGTTGACCTTCAACTTGAGGCAGTCCTCTATCCTCAGACTCCCAAGTGCCAGGGAGATAGCTCAGTAGAATAAGCACTTGCCTAGGAAGTACAAGGTCCTAAGTTCAATCCCTGGTACTACCAGAAAGTAAGAAAGAGAGAGAGAGAGAGAGAGAGAGAGAGAGAGAGAGAGAGAGAGAGAGAGAGAGAATATTCCAACTGTTAGGATAATGAGTGCACTATCACACCCAAAGCCCAAGGCTTTTTTAAAAGTTATTAAATTAACTAAATTTGGTACAGGATCTCACCTGGACTCATCATCCTCCTGTCTCAGAGCTTCCATAATGCTGGGATTACAGGGATTTGCCACCATGCCCTGTATTGGTGGCCAGCACAGAGTGCCTCGGGCATCCAGGCCCAGCATGACATATGGTACCAGGGATTGAATCCAGGCCCTTGAGCTTGCCATGCAGGCATTTAGACTATCTAGTTATTTCTTCCTCCCCAAGACTTCTAAGTGGTATTATGGAGAACAGAAGAAAGTTTATTTTCTCAGGCACAATATCACATGCCTGCAATCTCAGCACTCAGGAAAGATGAGGTAGGATTTCAAGTTAAAAGCCAATATAGAGGGGCCCAGCAGGATGGCTCAGTGGTCTAAAGCGCCTGCTTAGGAAAGCTTAGGCAGCTTCAGGGACCTCGGTTCAATCCCCGGCACCACATGCTGCGCCAGCCCTGCCCTCAGGGCAGGCTGAGCTGGCCATACAAATAAGTAAATAAACAAACAAAAGTTCTGAAACAAAGAAAAATTAAATAAAATTAAAAATTTTTTTAAAAAGCCAATATAGACTACATAAGTGACTAGCAAGACCCTCAATTTTTTTTTATTTATAAATTTGGCACAGGGTCTCTACACAGTTCAGACTCAGTGATCTTCCTATTTCAGCCTCCCCAGTGCTGGGATTACAGGCAGATTTTTCCTATATGTACAGCGGAATGAATCATCTTGCCATATATTTCCAGTCCATATTTATCATGTTCAGTATGATCCACTTGAAAATTATGCTTATCTTCATATGCTATTTGTTGATTATTACTTTCTTTTTGAGACTATTTAAATGAAAATGAAGCTTATAATGTACCTCTAAAAGTAGTAAGCATAAGATGACATAAAAGTCATGTTAAGGGCCAGGGAGATAGCTCAGTGGAATAAGTGCTTGCCTGGCAAGCACAGGGGCCTGAGTTCAGTCCCTGGTACTGAAGAAAAAAAAAATTATGTTTACATACTTTGATTTCTGTTCTGAATTAAATTTAAAAATACTTTTATTCATCTTAGAGTTTGAAAAGAAGGTCCTACAGAACAAATCCATATTCTGGCTTCAAGAAAGAATGATTAAAAGTTCACACAGTGGTACATTTCATCTTAAATACCTATATTTGTATGTTCACTCAGTCAGAGAGAAAGTGCCATGTTCTTCTAAATAAAATCTTGAAATTCAACTTTTATCTGTAGGAGCTAACCTGGGAAACAGTTTATATAATCCTGTTTAAAAGTATAGTACTGTGCAGGACATGGTGGCACATGCATATAATCATAGCACTCGGGGAGGCTGAGACAAGTATTGTTATGAGTTCGGGACCACCCTGGGCTACATAGTGAGCTCAAGGCCAGCCTGACCTGCATAGTGAGACCCTGTCTCAAAAAGAAAAAACAACAATAGCAACAACAAAAACAATACCCAAAAGAAGGTGAAGTAGCCAGGTGGTTCCATGGTGGTACATACCTACATTCCCACCATTCAAGAAGTTGATCACCGTAAAGTTCAAGGCCAGCCTGGGCTATCTCAAAAAGAATGTGAAATAAAAAGAGCAGTGAGATGGATGAATCTTAATTTTCTAGCTGGGCATGGTGGCATACCCTGTAATCCGAGCACTTGGGGTGCTGAGAAAGGAGGATCCGTGTAAGTGTAGACCAGCCTGGGCTTATGAAAGTGAGCTCAAGGCCAGCTTGAACTGCATAGCAAGACCCTGTCTGAAAAAGACAAAAAAAAAAAAAAATCTTAATTTTCTGTATAGGCTAGTTTATAAGTTTATATGATTTTTTATAATTTATTGTAGATGTTCTTCTGCATTTTTTGAGGAAGAGAGATCAGCATTAAAACAGAAACGGCAGAAAATAAGGCTCTTGCAGCAAAGGAAAGTTGCAGATGTTTCACAGTTCAAAGATCTCCCCGATGAAATTCCCTTACCTCTAGTTATTGGAACCAAAGTTACAGGTAAATAAAGACAAGCTTATTACTGTTATGATGTACAATTTTTAGCAAGATAATTTCTATTAGAGATTTATAAAGGTTACTTGTAATTTTGTGATAATTTACTGTGTAGATGTTACCTGTGAAACACATTTTTGTGGTAGGTTTTGTTTTTGTGGCCTCTCAGCCTGCCCTAGGGGTGGGCTGTTGTACATGTGGTGCCAGGGATAGAACTGTAGTCCCTACACTTGCTTAAGCTTGCCTAAGCAGGTACTTTAGACCACTGAGCTGTCTCACTGCCCCTGAAATATATTTTTTAAGGTAATTAGAAAAAATGTACTGGTTGAAAGTAATGCAATAATATATACTAAAGCAAATTGATAAGATGAAATTTAAAATTCATTGGAAAAATTATAGCTATGTGTTGTTTAATGCTTAAACTATTCTTTTCTCCTTCCACATCATTTGTTTTCTTTTCCTAACCAGCCCTATCTAGTTGGTTCACAAATACTGTTGTTTTTGGATCTTTGAGTCTAGAGGTAGTTCATTCTTTTTTTTCTTTTTTTTTTACATTGCTTAATTGATTTTTATTTGATGCATAATTTAAAGTAAGAATTTTTTATGTATCTAGTACAGGGTCTGCAGGGTCTCACTACACAGATTAGACTCATAGTGAACCTCCTGTTTTCAGCCTCCCAAACACTGGGATTACAGGCACATGCTACCATGCCTAGTCTCAATCCCATCTCAGTGTGCCCTGGGGGTGGGGTGACAGTCACTTGGCATGAACCCCCCCATGTCTGCCTAAGCAGGCACTTTAATCTGCTGAGCTATCTGGCCAACCCTGAAATGAGAATTATTGGTTATGAGAAATACACTGATTTCCTTTTTTAAAAAAAACACCTAGGGGCCGGCAAGATGGTTTAGTGGTCTAAAGCACCTGCTTAGGAAAGCTTGGGCAACTTCAGGAACCAAGGTTCGATCACCGGCACCACATGCTGCACCAGCTCTACCCCCAGGCTAGGCTGAGCTGGACATAATACAAAAAAAAGAAAGAATGAATAAAAAGTCACCTATGTTTGTTTGTTTGTTTGTTTGTTTGTTTGTTTATTTTTTATATTATGGCTGGCTCAGCTGCCTTGGAGGCGGGGTTGGTGCAGCATGTAGTGCCAGGGATCAAACCACAGTTCCTACGGCTGCCTAAGCTTTCCTAAGCAGGTGCTTTAGACCACTGAGCCATCCTGCTGGCCTCAACACTAATTGCCTTTAAAAAATTTTTAGTACATGTTTATAGTATATAATGATTATGTTGATTGTATAAGCTGGTTCACTACATAACACATTTTAATTTTTTTTACCTCTTCTTTCTCTACCACCTTCCCCTTCTCATTCCCAAAGATCTAGAGCTGGTTCGTTTCTCTCTCTCTCTCTCTCTCTCTCTCTTTCTCTCTCTCTCTCTCTCTCTCTCTCTCTTTTCTTGTCTTTTTGAGACAGATTCTCACTATACAATTCAGACTGGCCTTGAGCCCACTTTTGTACCCAAGGGTGGTCTCAAACTCATACTGATCCTCTGTCTCAGCCTCCCAAGTGCTGGGATTACAAGCATGTGCCACCACCCACAGCAAAGTAGAGGTTATTATGGGAATATAAATTAAATTAACATAAAAAATTAGTGTCAAGAATATGATGAGATAGGCCACAGGAAAAAATATTTACAGATGGTGTATCTGTTATAGGACTGTTACCCAAAACATAAAGAACACTTAAAACTCAACAATAAAAGTTGGGATTTTTTTGTTGTTTTTTTGTGTGTGATACCAGTATCAAACTCTGGACATTTTGCTTGCCAGGCAAGCGTTTATTCTACCTCCCCAGCCCCATAACTTTTTTAATTTTAGGGAAGGGTCTACAAGATGTTCAGGGTCTCACTACTTCATCAGACTCGTGACCTACCTGTTTACAGCCTCCCAGCCTCCCAAGAGATGGGATTACAGGCTCACAGCACCACATCCAATCTCAACTGCTGTCTCAGTGCGCTCTGATGGTGGGGCTGGCATGGCAAGCCTGGGGATTAAACCCCTGGCCCCTGCATCTGCTTGCAGGTGCTTTAATCCACCAAGCTATTTGACTGGCCTCTAAAATAATTTAAAAGACAGCTAAGGACCTTCATAAACACAACACCAGAGAAGATATACAGATGGCAAACCAATGTCTAAGGAGATCCTGTACTTGGACATCAGTTGTCCTTACAGAAGTGCAAATGGAAACTATGAGGCACCATTCATTACATACTTAACAGGCTGATCAAAGTCCAAAACACTGCAATGCTTGACTACTGATGAAGATAGTAAGCAACAGAAACTCTCATTATACCAAGATAAGCACCCAGTCATTATTCAGCTCAGTGTTGTCATGTCTTGATATTTATTTAAAGGACTTAAAAAGTATACTCACAGAAGAACCTGCCTGGGGATGTTCATGGCAACTTTATTTATTTATTTATTTATTTTTAATTTTTAAGTCTTTATTTATTTATGTTATGGCTTGCTCAGCCTCCCCTGAGGATGGGCTGGTACAGCATATGATGCTAGAGATTGAACCTTGGTCCCTGTGGTTACTTAAGCTAAGCTCGCATGGCAATTCTTTTTTTCTTTTTCTTTTCTTTTTTTAAAATTTTATTTCTTTATTTTTTTCTTGTTTCAGAACCTTTGTTTGTTTATTCACTCATTTTTATGGCCGGCTCAGCCTGCCCTGAGGGCAGGGCTGGCACAGCATGTGGTGTCAAGAATCGAACCATGGTCCATACAGTCACCCAAGGTTTCCCAAGCAGGCGCTTTAGACTACTGAGCCATCTCGCTGGGCCTCTTTTCTTTCTTTCTTTTTTTCTTTTTTTTTTTGAGACAGGGTCTCACTGTGCAGTTCAGGCTGGCTTTGAGCTCACTTTTGTAGCCCAGGCTGGTCTCGAACTCACACCGATCCTCCTGCCTCAGCCTCCCAAGTGCTGGGATTACAGGCGTGAGCCACCACGCCCGGCTTCTTTTTTTCTTTCTTTCTTTCTTTCTTTCTTTCTTTCTTTCTTTCTTTCTTTCTTTCTTTCTTTCTATTTTTTCCTTGTTTCAGAACGTTTGTTTGTTTGTTTTTCTATGGCCTGCTCAGCCTGCCCTAAAGGGCAGGGCTGGCACAGCATGTGGTGCCAAAGATCAAACCATGGTCCCTGCAGCCGCCTAAGCTTTCCTAAGCAGGCGCTTTAGACCACTGAGCCATCCTGCCGAGCCCCTGTTTATTTATTTTTTTATACATGGCTCAGCCTGCCCTGAGCGGCAGGGCTGGCGCAGCATGTGGTGCTGGGGATCGAACTGTGGTCCCTGCAGCTGCCTAAGCTTTCCTAAGCAGGTGCTTTAGACCACTGAGCCATCCTGCCGGGCTTTTCTTTTCTTTTCTTTCTTTCTTTATTTCTTTCTTTTGTGTGGGACCGGGTTTGAACTCAAAAGCTAGTGCTGAAAGAACTAGAAGATATCCATGTTGAAATAAACATTAATCCTTCAGCTTTATACTTGCCAGGCAGACACTTGTGCCACAGAGCTATCTCCCCAGCCCCTTAAAAAAAAATTTTTTTTTTAAGCCTCATTTATTTATTTGTGTTATAGCCTGCTCAGCCTGCCCTGCTGGTGGGGCTGGCACAGCATATGGTGCCAGAGATCGAGCCCAGTCCCTGCACTTAACTTTCCTAGGCAGGTGTTTTAGACTGCTGAGCCATCTCACCAGCCCATGGCAACTTTACTTGTAATTGCCAGAACTTCCAACAACCAGGATGCCTTTCAGGAGGTAAATGGACAAATCAAGCTGTGGCATATCCCAGAACAATAGAATATTACTTCATTCTAAAAAGAGATGAGCTTTCAAGCCAAAAAAAGATGTAGAGGAATTCAGATGCACCTCACTCAAAACAAGCCAACAGGAAAAGCTATAGCTACTTACATATGTTTCTACAAAAGGCAGAACTAGGGAACAGTGGAAAGGTCAGTGATTGCTGAGGGTTGGGCAAAGAGGGATTAAAAAGGCCAAGTGGAAAGGATTTGGGGACATTGAAACTTATCCATGTGTGCTATAATGGTGGGATCATCAGTGTACATTTGTTATAACCTATATAGAATGTTCTGGAAGAGGGAACATTCCTATAAACTGTGGTCTGAGTAATGATCAGGTGTCATCATAGATGGACTGGCCAGAACACATATACCATCCTGCTTCATGGTGTTACTAGTGGGGGTGACATAGTACAGCAGAGGGTTATGCAGGGGTTGTATGGGAACTTTGTATTTTCTGTCATGTTGCTATGAACCCAAAACTATTCTTAAAATATATTTATTTATTTATTTCTTAAAATATATTTAAAAAGTAAGTAAAAAAAAAATTCTCCTTTGACTCACTTTCCATATCCCTGGTACAAAATACATGACACCCACAAATTAGAAAAGAGAGATTTATTTTGGTTCTCACTTCAGTCTATAGTTGGCCCATTCCAAGGCAAGGAAGGATGGTGGAAAGGTCTGGTGGAAGGAAGCTGTTTAACTTCATTGTCTGCAGGAAGAAAAGCATGTCAAGGGAGGAGCAGGAAAAAACACCCTGTGGGTCACCCACAGCTCCCACAATCCAGTCATTCAAAATCTCCAGCTTTGAAAGCATGAAGTCTTGGCAGAACATCTAGATACAAACCCTAAGAACCTTATTTAAAGCAATACAAATCAAAGAAAATTATATGGTCTTAGCAATAGATATAGAAAACTCAATTGATAATACTCATAATAAACCTGTCCAAGTTGGGTGTGGTCACACACACCTGTAATCCCAGCACTCAGGAGGCTGAGGCAGGAGGATCGGTGTGAGTTCAAGACTAGCCTGGGCTACAAAAGTGAGCTCAAGGCCAGCCTGAACTGCACAGTGAGACCCTGTCTCAAAAAGACCAAAATAAATAAATTCATTAATTAATAAATTAATTAATAGCTGGGCGTGGTGGTGCACACCTGTAATCCCAGCACTTGGGAGGCTGAGGCAGGAGGATTGGTGCGAGTTTGAGACCAGCCTGGGCTACAAAAGTGAGCTCAGGACCAGCCTCAACTGCATAGCGAGACCCTGTCTCAAAAAGACAAAAAAAAAAAAAAAAAAAAAAAA
>PVJA010016900.1:0-42635 GCA_004027025.1 Myocastor coypus | reverse complement strand
CTCTCTCTCTCTCTCTCTCTCTCTCTCTCTCTCTCTCTCTCTCTCTCTCTCTCTCTCTCTCTCTCTCTCTCTCTCTCTCTCTCTCTCTCTCTCTCTCTCTCTCTCTCTCTCTCTCTCTCTCTCTCTCTCTCTCTCTCCACTGACGTGCCACATAGCCAGATGGGAAACTGAATTCTCCATGGGGGTTTCAGTACTCTCTTACTGAGAGAAAAGTTTCCTTGTGCTTCTGGCATGAGAAGGAGAACGGAACCATTTGGAAAGGTATTAGTCAGCTTCTGCCTCTGTGACAAAGCATGTAAGATAAAAAAGAAGAAAGATCTGTTCTGGCTCATGTTTTCAGAGATTAAGTACATGGTCAGCTGACTCCATTACTCTGAGGTTTGTGGAGAGATGGAAACGTCACAGTGAGGAGCGCTACTCAGCTCTTGGCAGCTGAGAAGTAGGAGGAACCAAAGAAGGACAGCAACAGATGGCAGTGGGCAAAGATAAGCCCCCACAAAAGACAGGCCAAGTGCATGAGAACAAGGAGGCTCTTATAGCAAGCTTGCAACTGACCATGTCCTGACTTCAGCTCAGGACTCCCAAAGTTGTCAGTACCTGCCTGAACTTTGCTTTCAGGTTATATACTTTTCAGGTTTCCATGGTGCCCACATTATCTCATTTTCAAGAATTTTACAAGAGTATCACACAATTGCCACGAAAGTTACATTTCCCAGACATTGTTGATCATCTCCCTATCCTGGGGCATTTTAGTTTGATATTTACCCTGTTCCTCAAGTTGTTCTCTTTGTTCCTATTTTATGACCCTGGTTTTCTCTAAGTGGGTTTATGACTAATTATATAGCAGGGGCTGAGGGAGTGAACTTAAGTGACACTCTTTGAAAATGGAGTCTCATTTGTCCCATTAGAATCAGAGCAAAAAGGTCCAAGGAGAAGACATACCTTTCAAACGCAGCCCTGAGTGACCTACTTCCTGCAGTTAGACCCACCTCCTAATAGGACATTTAGCTATGAACTCATCAGTGATGGAATGAATGCCCCAGAAATCAAATTACATCTCTAGGCCTCATATTATGCAGGGTACCTCACATATGAGCTTTGGGAGGTGGTGTATTTTAGATCCAAACCACAAGAACCAATGAGCCAGAGTGACCTGAGCAGCCCTCAGGAGAAACTATTTATCATACCCTCACTTGACAGAGGTTTCATCAGAGCCTCACTTAGCTGGAGGAAGGAAACCTGCATCCACCTCTAGTCACCTCTGTCCACCTGTCCTTACCTGCGGGGGTGGGAGGGAGATCCCAGGAGCACATTGGCACAGCTCAGAAGCACAGGCTCCCTAAAAGACTGAAGCCATAGGACAACAGTCTTCCTTCCCACTCTCCCTATACAGTGATAGGTGCCCTGCATAATAGCCAAGGAATCCAACTTTAGAGTAGCAGGTCAGCTGCAGACTGACTGTTGGGGTTCTCAAATTCATATATCAGAAGTTTATACTGAGTGTAACAGAATTAAGAGGCTGCGGTTTGAGGAAAATGACTGAGTCATGATTAAGGGAATAGTACCCTTCCAAAACAAATTAGGGAGCCGCTTTAACCTTTCCATCCCATCAGCAAGCAAGGGCTCTGTTTGAAGCAGAAAGCAAGCTCTCAACCAGATGCCAAATCTGCTGGCATCTTTCTCTTGAACCTCTCAGCCTCCAGAATGGTGAGCAATAAATTTCTGTTGTTTCTAAAGTACATAGTTTGTAACACTTTAATGTATCGTGATCAGAAGAAAACAGCTTAGACCTTAATTAAAAAGTCTCAAAGAGGCTTTTTCTGACGGTCCTGTCTGAAATTGTCATCTGCACCCCAAAAGCTCATTTCCTGTTACATTACTCATAGTGTTCAGTGCCACCTAAGAAAATACTCCTTAAGTACTTCCTCACTTATTTTCTAGCTCCCTTATTAGAATGTGGAGCCTACTCATTAGAATGAGTCCTGGAGGAGCCGGGTGTGGTGGTGCACCCCTGTAATCCCAGCACTCGGGAGGCTGAGGCAGGAGGATCGGTGCGAGTTCGAGACCAGCCTGGGCTACAAAAGTGAGCTCAAGGCTAGCCTGAACTGCATAGTGAGACCTTGTCTCAAAAAGACAAAAAAAAAAAAAGAATGAGTCCTGGAAGGACAGTCTTAGGGACTCTGGTCCCCAGCCTCTTCCTCTTAAGCTCTCTCTTTCTCTCTGCTTCCTGGCCATCCTGAGCTGAGCCTCTTCCCTCTACCACATCCTTCTATCACGATGTTCCTGCCTCATCATAGGCCTAAAAGTAATGGAAACTTCTGTCACCATGAGCCAAAATAGACCTTTCCTCCTCTGACTCGGTTTTTGTTTGTTTGTTTGTTTGTTTGTCTTAAAGGGTATTTGGTTACAGCAATGAAAAGAGCAAAAGCTGTTTCTGTATGAGATATGCACTTGATTAGACTGAGGAAAGGTCACTCTCGCTAATACAAGTAGGTCCTACTCAGTCCACTGAGGGCCTGAACAGAACAAGAGAACAAAAGGACCGTGAAAGTGGGGCTGCGTAGAAAACAACAAGAGAAGCAGAAGCATGAATTTTCTTGTTCGTTTGTGTTCAGTTCTGAGAATTAAACCCAGAGCCTTCACACTACACCTTCAACCTTTAAAAATTTCTTGTTGCTTTTATTCTAAGACAAGCTCTCATTAAGTCACAAAATTGCCTAGGATAGATTTAAATTTGCAATTGTCCTTGCCTCAACTTCCAAGAATGCTGGAATTATAAGTGTGTATCACTTCACCCAATAAATATCCTTCATTTTGATCTGGGTCTTCCATCTTCACTTGTCCCAACCTTTTGGCCCATTTGGATGGGGGCCAAGTTGTGCCACTGCTTTTCTGCTACTCCGGTTTGTCTTGGGACTTTCTTTTTGGTACCATGAATGAGACTCAGTACCTTGTGCTTGTCAGGCAGGTATCACTTGGACATGCATTCTAACATCTATAATTCCATGAGTTTATCCCTCTTCCTACTCACTCTACTTGTGCATATAATTGTAACACACACCGTGAGGATCTGTTGTGCATAGTAGTACAGTCACACTTTATGGTTGTATCTGCCCATGTTGTATTACATGCATCAAGTCAAAGCTAATTTGTCCCTACCAAAAGAGCCTTTTAAAAAAAATCACAACTAAAATTCCTCTGTCCTCATTTTCTTTCATATAAGTATCACTGCCTTCTTACTTTGTTATCATTGTAGGAAGGAAGGCCAGTGAAGAAGCTCTGTGACTTAGCTGTAGTGTCCTGTTAAAGAAACTATGTAAATAATCTTTGAAGATTTCAAAGCCCAGACACTCAGATAAAAGCTTCTGCAGCCTCTGAGCTCCAGCAAATCAGTTTTCTACAAGGAAATATGTCTTCCAACTTCAAGGATGAGTGTGTATGAGTATGAGCATGCCTGTGTGTATGTTCAAGATGTTACTTTCTAGTACTGATTATGTACTGTCTCTATACCTACACAACCTTGGAAATGATTGTTTTCTACAAACCCTAACAAGTAAAATAACACTAAGTCCTCAGGGTTACTGAGATGGTAACAGGAGATACCCTGCATCCCAGTGTTGGTCACTATGTTTCCTAATTCAGCAGTTTTTATTCTCTGTCTCTCTGCTTAGGGTAATATATTCCTTCTCATCGGCTACTGTTAAAAACAACAAAGACTGCTGAGAGAGAAAAACGCACAACTATATCCAGTTTTAATGATATTGACTATTGGAATAGTCTGATATTTTGAACTTAGAGTCTTATCCAGTGCATCCAGTGGTGGTAGGCAATTTAAGAAAGACCCTATTAGCAAAAGTCACGAAAGCATAGATTTTCAGCTAAACAGAGAGGAGATAAATGATAATCATCACTGTCTTCCATATATTTCCTTGAGGTTTTATATAGAGTACCTTATGTATACCAGGCACTGTTTAGAATGGTAGAAATTTCTGCATGGTTAACTGTGTCCTCAAGGAAATCTCAAACTAACTGGGAGGAGGAACAGGTGTATAAATAAATTCTTCATAATAGAATGATTAGGTAGAGAAATGCTCCTGGATAAAGGGTGGGGACAAAACACAAAACAGGGAGCTCTTTGGCTCCATCTTGATTTCAAGAAAGGCTTCCTAAAACATCTGACTCTTAAACTGAATCTTAAAGTAAAAGTTCTGAAATACAAAAGAGTTCAAAGACTATTCCAGATAAATGGGTGAAGCATGGTATGTAGGTGGCTGTATGACTGTTGCACAAGCTGCGGGGTAGCAGAAGGTAGACCTGGCATGAGGAATGTGATCTGAGAAGGTTGGATTCTATTTCATAAGCACTTTTTTCTCATCATGATACCTGCAAAGAATATGAGGGTAAATCAATGACACAGTGGCCATCTTTTGAGTTAAGGAGTGACATCTACCTGTCTACCTGTAATCAAATCCAACATACTAGTAGGAAAGTTCACTAGAAGAAATAAAGAGTCATTAAAAACTTTGAAAGAGGGTTATGATGAAGTCAGAGCTGTGTTTTAAATTTCTTATCTGGCTGCAGTACGAAAAATTTAGGATTTGGCTATGATAGTTTAGTCAAGAGCCACTGATACCCTAACTGGGTCAGCAATCAAACAGATAAGGAGAAGCTCAAGAAGCAGGGAGGAAGTAAAATTGACCAAATTCAGTGATCTAACACCCAGAGGAAATAAGACAGAAAATGAGTTTAGGACAGCTCCTTGGTTTCTGGCCCAGTATTGAATGAAAACAAAACTACATACATCTATTTGGGCCAAAACATTAAGATATTTTTTCATGCAGCACACCACATATATTGAACTGGGGAAGCAAAGAAAACACTAAGGACATTTAGAAACTGCTCTTCTTTCCCAAAATCCTGTCTAAGTGCCAGAGCCAACACTTATAGACACAAGGGAGCAAATGAAGGAAAGGAGAAAAGGAGGGAGGGAGGGAGGGAGGGAGGGAATGGGGGAAAGAGGAAAGGTGATCAGTTTGATTTTCTGTGTAACATCTAGGTATTAAAGTTTTCTTAGTTTGGGGTACCTTGCCATTTATTATGGAGAAAAGTCTGCCTAAAGCTTATGTGTTCAAAGATGGGCCGTTAGAAACATGATTGAATTGTGAAGTTACTAATCTCATCAATAAATTAGTTCACTGATGTTCATAGATAAATGAGCTGGGGGGGGCAGTTAGATAAATTGTGTGGCTAGGGTATGACTTTAAAACCTATCACTTTTAGGGGCTGAGGAGATAGTTCCAGGTCATGAGTTTGAACCCCAGTCCCGCAAAAGCAAAAACAAAAATCACTTTTCTCTGATATTTCCTTATTGTCTTTACTTCTTTATCATTAGGACAGACATTGAGCAGTCTCTGGCAGGTGTACAATCATGGAGAAAGAGAATTCGCAGGGCTGGGAAAATATCTCATGGGCACAACTGCCTGCCTGGCAAGTTCAAGGTCCTGAGTTTGATCCCTGGTTCCACAAAAGAGAGAGAGGGAGGGAGAGAGAGAGAATATTCTGGTGACCTGAATAATATCTACAATTGGAGTAAGATTTTGGTCAGTTTTCTCAGTCATATATATAATAATATTTTTATTATCTTTCCACATTCCACTTTTCCTATATAATATATACTTCCTCACATACATTATAGTGCAACCACTTCATGTTCAGTTTTAGACACTGACATTAGATAATGTTGGAGAATAATTAAAAATTTTGAAAAATCATTAAAACCCTGGATTCTCTAAAACCATACAAATAAGTAGGACTGAAAAGTCCTAGCTTTTCTTACTACATTATGTGATGGTCAATTTTATCAGCCTGAGTAAGCCAGGGAATTCCCATGTAGCTGGTAAAGCATTAACTCTGGGTGTGTTATGTTTGATACACAATATTCCTCATATGCTCCTTGTGTTGAGCTTGGTCTCTGGAGCCCCAATAATTGGACATGGGCTTTGGTAGGATCCAGAGGGTGCTAACCTGATCAATGGATCAGTCCAATGATGAGTTCCTAGCTGACGGTGCCATTGGGTAGCAGAGCTTAGTTAAGAGAAAAGGTCATGGAGGGATGACCTTGGGGACTATTCTCTCTGACCCTTTCCTGTCAGACTCTTTTCCTCTCTCTGCTGCCTGGCTGTCATGAGGTGAGCTGCTTTGCTCTGCTATGTCCTTTTCCTGTGATATTTCTGCTTTAAGGCCAGCCATGGACTGAAATTTTCAGAATTTTTAGTTAAAATAAAACTTATTCTTTAAAGTGTGCATGTCAGCTATTTTGCCACATTGGTGGAAAGGTGACTGATACACCAGCTATCAAATTTTAGAGTACACAAGAGGACTCTCTCAACAGACCTAGCTTCTTTGCTTCTACTCATTATAAGAGACCAGATCCCCAAAATAATGGTTAGACTCTTGAATCTGAGCCACTTAGGGAATGTTGGTTACATCACCTCCTAGCTCTAGGCAGCAGCTTTCCAAATAGTTTTAAATCAATGTAATGTTAGATACACTAAATTGTTATTTCCTGGAAAATGCAGAGAAAGTTCAGAAAGCTACCTTAGCACACCTACACTGAGTATAAAAGGGCCTGGCTGTCTTTTGTCCTTGGCAGGGCCTATGTGCAATAATACTAACAAATTTTGGGTGCCCCTAGAACTGCCCTAAAATTCTCCTTGTAAAAAACAGACTTAAAGGCAAAATAACAAATGCAATTTATGGAGCTGGGCATGGTGGCACATGCCTATAATCCCAGCACTTGGGAGGCTGAGGCAGGAGGATTGGTATGAGTTCGAGACCAGCTTGAGCTACAAAAATGAGCTCAAGGCCAGCCTGAACTATATAGTAAGACCCGGTCTAAGAAAGAAAGAAAGAAAGAAAGAAAGAAAGAAAGAAAGAAAGAAAGAAAGAAAGAAAGAAAGAAAGAAGAAATTAGTACAAATGTAATTTATTTATCTCAGATAGTGGGAGAATTTTTATTATGGACTGGGTAATGAATGATAATCTAAATTTGTGGTTAATTTGGAGAGCTACAATAATATTAAAATAAGTTTTAATAAAGTATTTATAGGGGACATCTGGTATTTGAAACTTTATGACTCTCTTCCAAAAAGGAAACAAGTATAATAAATAAAGATTGGCCATCGGTGGGCCTGTGAAAGCTAATAGTAAATATACTATTATTTATTTATATAACTTACATTTGCCTATGTGTTTATGAGGAAATTTCTACTATAAATCTTTATTTTACTTCCACTTTACTCTTAGATTTAAGTTCTTGGAAAATTAGATCATTTCAAGGGTTACAGTCTGATTGTAAATTACAGAATGGGGTAGAAATGAGTTTGTGGACTGGTCAAGTCAGAGTTTTAATAGTTAACTAGCAGGCAATAGTGGCCAGGATTAGACTTGACCTGGGGAGAGCTATTAATAAGACAGATTCCAGGCTCTATTAATAAGATAAATTTAAGTTACCTGGTAATGGCATAAATAAGTAAAGACAAGAGAAAAGATCTCACAATCAGGCCCACAAAAAACAACTAGAAACCAAGAAACTTTTTTCCATCCCATAAAGCATCCCATTAACAAATGACCTGTTTCTGGAAAAGATTGGTACTTAGCATTTTCACTGAGCAAGAATTTCCAGTGGAGGGCTCTGGGTCACTCTATCTGCAAAGAATAAAGGCAGGCTTCCAGAGAGAAAATACCATAAATTAAACAACCACTAGTCTTGACAACATTAAAAATAATCTGTCACCTGCTTCTAACTTTGTTCTTGGTTACAAAGACCATTGTTTGACTGAACAAAGGGGGTAAGGAATCTAGAAAGAACTGTTTACTCGGAGAGGCTTCTAACAGCTCAGATTGAAGCAGACCTGCATGCGAATGAGGAAGGGGGCGGGCAGCTCCACACACAGGCAGAAGACGTCTGCCTGAAACTCAGAGTTATGAATGGAAAGAAAGCTCGCTTCCAGCAGTGGCTCTTAGTATATCTACAATACCCTGAAAATGACTTTACTTCTCAGTTAAAGTCATTTCTTAGTGGATCAGTCAGAAATTCAATTCTGAGAACAATAAAATGACATTAACTTAGGAGAGGAGGACTTTACAGGTCTCCGGTTTCCTCCATCGGACAGTCCCAGTCTATTCTCCTCTATGCAGCATTCAGCACTGCCCAGAGTTAACTCCAACCCTTGGCAAACACTGACTACATGCAGATTGTGGCAATTCTAGGTGACAGAAATTTCTTAGAAAAAGCTCAAGAATGGAAATTCAGCATAGTGAAACGTACAAAATTTTCTTCAGGCTCTTTTTTCCAGTTACTATTTTTGGCACATTCTGCTAAATTCAGGGTGATTGCTATAGTGTAGATGCAGCCAGAGTGTGGCCCTAAGGGTTCATGTGTTGGAGGCTTGGTCACCAGGGTGGTGACATTAAGAGGTGGTGAGATCTTTAGAAGCTGGAGTCTAGTGAAGGACTCACAGGTCACTAATGGTATTATAAATAATTAACATAGTTTTTTATGGGACTCATTGGTTAGTTCTGAAAAGAGAGCTATTATAAAACAGCAAGCCTGATCACTTCCCAGCCTCTTCCCTTCTTATTTGGCAGTATGATTTATCCCCACCTGCTCTGCCCATGCTACCATCTACCAGCAGTCCTCACCAGAGGCCAAATGACATTAGTACCATGGCCAGTATCCTCCAGAAAGGTGAAAAAAATAAACTTCTTTTTACAAGATTTTCTTTTGGAAGTGTCATCA
Organism: Myocastor coypus; assembly: GCA_004027025.1. Classification (NCBI taxonomy): domain Eukaryota; kingdom Metazoa; phylum Chordata; class Mammalia; order Rodentia; family Myocastoridae; genus Myocastor; species Myocastor coypus. The sequence goes on along the minus strand of PVJA010016900.1, from coordinate 33,835 downwards.
AAATATACAGTGAACATCAAAACTTTTCTTAACAGTAAAAGATACATTGTCATTGTCCCCCCCAAAAAAAAAATATTTCCCCTCCCTTCAAATGTGTTGCTCCCCCTTGCTCTTGCCACCTTCTGAAGCAGCTCTGGAAAGTCCTCTTTCATGTCTCTACAAGAGATGATTAAATATGGTGTGTGCTACTGCTAATACCATCAAATGCACAAACAGGTATTTCAAGCCATTATGGCGTTTCTCCACCCACTATCTTACTCCCCGCCCCCCAGTGGCTGAGACAAAGTACCTAATACTGAAAGTCAAAGGAGGAGGGTTTTAGTTTGGCTTACAGTCTGTACAGGTTTCAGTCCACAGTCAACTGTTCCCATAGCAGGGTGGCATGGCGAAGGAGAATTAGTCATTGAGAATCAGTCCACAGCAGCACGGGCAAGAGCAGCAAACATAAGCCTCCCTTTCCTTGGACCCCACCTAGACCACAACCTTTTGGGCATAAGGACTGGACTGAGAGAGTTCAGTAAGGGAGTCTAACTTGACTGTAGCAACAAAGTAAGCCAGACAAACCAAAAGCCAAATAAGACAGAAAACAGAACCCTTAGCTGAAATCAAATTAGAGAAACTCAGAGCCAAGACTCAGAGCCAAGAACTATTCTACAAGGAGAAAAGAGCACTGGTCATTAGAGAGGGACCTAACTCTCAACTAAGAGGCAGATAGAGCGCTAAAAAAGAAATGAGCAGAGGTGTTTAGAGGAAACTTTCCTTTAAGAATAAAATGTTATTCTCCCCAAGGTTAGCTCCCACAAACCTGTGACAGATTGCACTGCATGGTACAATAAAACATTATTTTGAAATAAATCTCCCTCACTCCATAAAAGTGATGTTTTATGACTAGAGCCTTGCTAATTTTTCACCATTTAGATTCTGCCTGACAGAAAAAGTTGACACTGTTAAATACTATTAAGTTCTCTGAGCTCTCTCACTCTGTGGGGAAAAAATTCAACTGCTATCGTGTAAATTAAGCCAAGTTAAATATTTGGGACATGAATGTGAGGAGAGTGAAGAAAGTGTCTTTTTTCTCTTCTTGTTGAGAATAACAAACAATTTATATATATATATATATGTATGAATATATATATATATTATATTATATTATATTATATTCCTGCAGTTGTGTAGTCTGGTATTCCATAGTGCTCTGAGTGATGTGATGGATTACCAAATATAGGAGGAAAAACCTGCAAAGGTCCATCGTCTCATCAACAGCAACTTCCACTTTTTCAGGTTTTGGTGACTGTGGTGGAATAAATACTCCATCTGCATATGCACATTCATCACTTTCTGCTTTCCACACTGTGTGGGAATCACTGACTTACGATAAAATATTACTGTATGGTTGGTTCTCCCGCCTTTCACATTCTTGGTGCTATTTTGGATAAATCTTGACAAATTCCAAAAGGTGAATAATAGGCACCAAAACCATTTTTAAATTAAATGTAGACTAAGACTTCAGCAATATGACCATTTAATAGAAGGAGCTTGAGATCTGCAGTCTGTACTGAAGTCCCAGTCTGGCTGCTTCGAGCTTCCTAACAGGCAAATCACCAGTCAGTTGATGGAAATAAAGTTCCCAATTCTATCACTATGGAAGAAATAATAGTGCCACCTTCCAGGATACTAAGTGTTGCATCAAGTGATAAATAAGGTGCACAATAAGGGGGACGAAGTCACTAACTTCAACTCACCTTTTGCAGTTTGCTCAGGTCTCAGAAATTTAGTCAGAATTGTAATTATGAATGAGGTACTAGGAATAAGGCTATTCAAACTCACGTCTACACAATGATCAGTTTTTCCATTCTGGAGGTTTCCCTTCCCCACTACAATGCTTCTTAGACCTTGGAGCACTAAATTAGAATCACCTATAGACATCTATACATCCTAATGTCCAGCCACACACACTAATCAGAACGTCTCAGGCAGTTATCAATATTGTTCAAAGAGCCCTTCAGGTAATTCCGCTATAGGGAAAACTCCTGCCTGTAATTACTTGCGGCTAACTTTCAGCTTGTTTTTGAAGTATGAAAACTTCAGAATGAGCATGAGTGATTTGTTTTGGGTTTTTTGTTTGTTTTTGGTTGCCTCGGGCTGACTTAAGTGTGGGTCTGAGAATTAAACTGCATCCCCTGTGTCTGACTGGGATTACCACACAGGTGCTTAAACCACAGAGTTAACCCGAAAGCCCCCCAAAATGAGATAAAAGGCCAAAAAGCCAAATCATGAGTCCCAGTGAGCTCAATAGTGGTCTCCTGCCCTGGCTCTTGTATTCCCTGGGCAAGAGTGAGCCAGGAGCAAAGGTGAGCCTGGAGTCAGGAGAGCAGAACAGACTCCTGCCTAAATTCTAGGATGAACAGAAGTAGTATAAAGAGAGATTCTAATCTCAAATAGAACTGAACAATTCTAGGTCAACCTAAAGTAAGCAAATTTCTTCTCTGAAAAATAACTCAAAGCCTTTAAGTCAAAGTAGGATTATGTATCTGCTGATGGACATTGTAGCTGGATCGCCTTCATGGAAACCTTCATTATCTCAGAATATTTCAAAGACTAGGATTTCATGGAATACATTGAGAGCACTATAGCAGTGTTGAGATTTCTATTCTACAGACAACACTCAACAAAGTCTAGAAATATATTTGTCTTTTGGGAGGTGTGGGGGCTACCAGGGATTGAACTCAGGACCCTGATCTTGCCAGGTAGGCACTTACACTACTGAGCTATCTTCCTGGTCCCGTATTCAGTTGTCTTATCTGGAGATCATCAGATTGTTACTGGCATCTGTAGCAGCAAGGAATACTAGAAAATATTATACAACTGAAGGGCAAGACCACTGCAAAGCCCCAGCTGCCAACAGTGACACAGTTGTAAAGCCATGGATCTGCTCCTCCCAGGGACCTCTCCTTGTCCTAAGAAACAGATTATCACAAAGAAAGATTTAAAAATAGAAGATGACGACAAAAAAATAAAAAAATAAAATAAATAAAATAAAAATAAATTTAAAAAAATAAAATAAATAAATAAATAAATAAATAAATAAATAAATAAATAGGAGATGATGAAAAGAGAAAAAAAGGTGAAACAAAAAGAGTAGAAGTAAGAGACTGGAGAAAAGAAAGGGCAGCCAGTTTCCTAATTGCCAGATGTTGGAAGCCACCCACATGTCCCTAAGAAACCAAATGGGTAAATATACTGTGGTCCATCCAGACAAGGGAAGAGCATTCTGAACTAACAGAAATGTGCTATCAACCTATGAAAGGACACGAAGAAAATTAAAAGCGCATTCAAGTGAAAAAAGCCAATCTGAAAAGGCTCCCAACTGTGTAGTTCTGACTATGTGACGTTCTGGAAAAGACAGAACTGTGCGGATGGTGGAAAGTTCAGTGGTTATCATCGATGGGGGAGGGGAATGAAGGGGTACAGATCTGTAGGTCAGGGAGACAATGTGTATGACTACATCGCTGTGGATACATCATACATGCCGCTGAACCGATGTTGTGTTGGAGCAGAAATACATAGAGAATTCTCTACCTTTCCTGTGGATTAAAATTTCTCTTAAAATGACAGCTCTTTTTTTAAAGAAAAGGAAAAGGAAACAAGATTGGCAAGCTGCTGTGTTGGCTGCCCCCAGCCTCCACAGCCTTTATTGATTCTCTGAGTTCAGGAGGCCGAGAGTGCCCTCTCACTAACAGTCTGATGGGCCAGGGCAGGGAGATAAGGCAGGGGACTCGGTTTTGCCTGGTAGATGTTCTGTGCCTGAACTCCAGGTCCTTCTTTGCGAAGAAGGCCTCAGACCCTGCTGGGCTTCTTGGGGTCCTTGCTCTTGGCCGGCATGAAGGCGTACAGCTCCTCGATGAGCATCTCCATGCGGGCGGTGACCTCGGTGACCGTGTCGATGACCAGCCGCTGCTGCAGCTTCAACTTGTTGTTCTCCCACAGGGCCTTGCTCTCCTCTGGGAAGGCGCGGTGCTCCTCTCGCAGCATGTGCAGGGCCCTGTTCTCCTCCTGCAGGAGCTGGTTCTCCTCGCGCAGGGTCTGCAGCGCCTGGCCCATCTCTCTCAGCAACTGCAGCGGCCCCGGGCCTGCCTTACCCTCTTCCTCCCTGGACGGCCCAGACAAGTTGCGGATCAGCTCCCGCAAGGCGCGCAGCATCTGGGCGTCCTCCTGCGGGGTCGCGGAACCTTTGGGCTCCTCGAAGCGCGAGGAGAGGCCCGGGCCCTGACCTGGCAGCAGCCCCGGGCTGTGGGGTTCCTCGCGTGGAGAGGGCCCCGGCGGGCTGTTCTCCGCGGCGGCGGCCACCTTGTCATCCGCGCGAGCCCAGTAAGCCTGGCTCTGCGCCAGCAGCTGCTGCAGCACGCGGTTCTCCTCCCGCAGCAGATGCAGGGTGCTGTTCTCCTTGCTGCGCTGCGCCGGCGGGGCCGCGGACTCCTTCTGCACCGCCTCTTGCGACATGCTGTCCTTGCGCAGCAGCGGCGAGCGCGGCTGGCCGTCCTCGCAGCCCAGCGTGGCCTTGTGCTCCTCCCAGAAGACCTGCAGGATCTTGTTCTCCCTGCGGAGCGCCCGGTTCTCCTCGCGCAGAGCCCGGTTCTCCTCGCGTAGGCACCTGCTCTCCTCCTGCAGCAGGTACTCCTTGGCCAGCCTCTTGTGCTGCAGCTTGTGGTGCAAGGAGGAGGAGGGGGAGAAGTGCGGGGACTGCGGCCGGCAGTTCTCGTTCACCCACCGCCCGTCCTGGAACACGAACATCTCGTCGCTGAGTTGCACGCGGGGAGGGTTGTAGTCCAGCTCTAGGTCGGCCTGGGAAGTGGGGCGCTCCATGGGGTCGAAGGGCGCGGAGGAGAAGCGGTTGAGCGGGTAGGAGTGCTGGCTGACGACCCGGCGGCTCGGACCGGGCCCAGCGGCCTGGCGTGGGCAGCGAGGAGTGCTGCACAGGTTGTGGAGCTTCAGGTAGGGCTCCGCCGAGCCCCTCTGCAGAGAGAGCAGAGAGCAGCAGCGTTAGCGGGTAACTGAGGCACCACGGTGGGGGGGTGGGGCAAACGCTGGGACACTCCAGTGAGCTGTGTGCTGCGGCCTGGCCTGGCCCAGGTGCACACTTTTGCCTCTTTAAGGTCCTCACAGGGCCCCGCGCCAGTGCATACTATTCCAGCTAGCTCTGCACTACAGAGTCCCCAGAAGCGCTGAATTAGCCTCTGGTCACGACCTTTTGCCAGCAAATCACTACATAACCTTAATTGTGTGTGTGTGTGTGTGTGTGTGTGTGTAAAGACTCTCATATTAACATGTATGATTGATTCACTAACATAGCAGGCACCATCAAGCACTGTCGCTCCCATCTGAAAGCTTAGCTAGCGTGACCTCCTCTGTAAACCACATCAGCCGTCCTGTGATCTGAAGTGCCAGACCTTGGGCAGCGATACACAAGGAAGCCATTTTGAATAGTTAAATCGCCAAATTTAAACAGTTAGGGGCTGGGGAGATAGCTCCGAGGCACCAGTGCCTGCTGGGCAAGTGCAAGGTCGTGAGTTTGAACCCTGGTCCCACAAAAAAAAAAAAAAAAAAAAGCAGTTAAATAAAAACACAAACATTTCAGAAAGACAACACTAGCAAACTCCAGAAAGGACACTATTTTCCAAAAACTCAAACAAGAGAGCTCCTCAGCTGGAGACACACAACCACCCTGTGCAGGAACAACAATGGCTAGGAAACTACCTACGGTTTCGTGGTTTAGCGAGTAGGCAAATTCACAAGTGTAAAGTCCCCAAATAATGATATTCACATGCATATGACGGAGGCTGAAGGCATAGATTTTACAATCAACCAAATTAGTGCTGAGTCCTGGTCTCACTGGTTATCAAGAATTTGGGCAAGTCATCAAAAGTTTAGTATCTAAACTGGGATAAATTGTACTTTCTTGCTTCATATTTTAAGGATTAAAATAGGTAAAGTACAAAAGCACTAAGCATGGGTTCTGGCACATCTTTAATCTATAAGAAGGGCAAACAGCTTTCCAAGTCACCCTGCCCACAGGTATGTGCCTCCACTTGGCATGAGAGCAGCATGACATATGTGCTGCTTAATTCACACTACTACTATGAAGAATGAATAAGAAAATGTATTTTAAATTACCAAAATGTGCCTTAGTATTGTAAAATATTGTTTCCTACAAGGAAAGAATCTGGAGAAGACCTCTCCACCCCAACACAACACAGACAGGGCAGGATCTGGATCCAGGAGGTATTACTATGGAAAACTACATTTTAGTCAAACAGTGTATATTCTAATCCTGCTTTTAAAAAAAGAAAGAAAAGAAAAATGAAATAAATTATTGAGTCCTAATTTTATTCTCTGTTCCAAGAATTCCACCCAGAATATGGGCTGTCAAATATTACCACAGGTTGATTAAATCAAAAATCCACTTTTTGAGTACTAACATGACACCACAAATGGAAAATTCACACCTGACTTCCTAGGACAGGTTTCAATCAAAATATAGGTACACTAAAAACTATTGCATGCAATGTTTTCAGGACACATGTATAAGATATACGGAAGCATATATATCTGAAGCATATATATGAATAAATTCCATCCTTAAGATATCTCATCATGCATATACAGGTATTCCCAAAATTCCAAACAACAACAACAACAAAAAAAAAAAAAAAAAAAAAAAAAAAAAAAAAAAAAAAAAAAAAAAAAAAAAAAAAAAAAAAACCTACAAAATCTGGAATACTTCTGGTTCCAAGAATTTTGAATAAAGGATACTCAACCTACATTCTTAGTTATGATGTAAGGTGCACACAAAGGAAACTGTCACAGATGTATCAAAGTACTTGCTATACTTTTGAGATCAAAATTATTTTTCATTTACTTGTTAATATGGAAAATTTCCAGCATGGATAAAAGGAAAGAGAATAATAAATTTCAATTTATTCAGCCTTTTCAATTATCAAACCAAGACTGCACTTTTCTTCCAGACTTGTACCCAATTCCACAACCACTAAATTCTGTTATCTATAAAGATCTCAACATGTATTCTTTTAAAGAACCCTAATGCCATCATCACCCTTTTAAAATTTAATAATGATTCCTTTATATCAGCAAATAGTGTTTCAATGTCCCCAGTCATTTCATGGTTCCATTTTCTACAGTTGCTCCATTATCATTAGAGAGATAACTCTTCTTGATCCAACTGACTTCCAAAGAGGAACCTCTACTGCTTTATCCCTGTTCATCTCAGTGTCCTCCATGGCACTTAAAGCTTGCATTCCAGCCATCTTTGCTCTGTGTGCCTGCTGAAGTAGGTACCTGAAGGCCTTTCAACTGTCCTGCCAGTAGAAATGCATTAAATAGAGCCTTAACATGTGGCAAATCCCTAGCTCTGCACAACCTGTGGATCTGAGACTTTGTCCTCCTATGTACTATCTGGTGACTGATGGTCAAATTCTTTTGCTCTATAGACTTGCTTTCCAAGTCTATATAATGTAGAATTAAAAACATTATTTTCATGTACCTTTCAGCCTAACTTTCTCTGACCTGATTCATCTGTGTTTGTAGAAAGGCACCATTAAGAGCTCCAGCACTCTTCTTTCACCAACCTGGTTGATATCTTATCCTCTCCCATAAATGATCAGGTTTCCTGAGCAAAGCTAGGCCTTTTCTATTCTGGAACCACATTACTTAATGCAGGAATGTTGCTAAACAAATAAGTCCTTCACTTCCTCATCAGAAACCAAATCCTCCCACCTCCCTCAGCTTTACTCTCTCTTCTAGTCCATACAGGTCCAAGAAACTAAAGTGGCCACACCAATGGGGCCTCATGGCTTGGTTTCTTAGATACAATACTTAAGCATTTTTAAATTTTAATAGCTATGCATTTATTTGAATAAATGTTAAAATATATTTATTATAGCAAATCTGTACTTCCATAGATATTATCAGGACAGGGCTAAAGTACAGCTTCACCATTTCAATTATTTGAAAGTAAGAAAATTTGAAGAAAAATATTAAGTAGAAAGGCATTTTCAGATATGACAAGAACCCTGATTGTTTTCTGGGAAAACATTGAGCCAAAACAAGTTCTTTCCCATTTCTCCCCCAGTTACTGTCAGAGCTGGCTGGATTGAGTCTTCACAGATAAAGCTCTTTCTTGAGCTCTTTCTCTTTCTCACCCTAATTACACTCCCTATGTCCACAAATCAATTAACATTAAACTGGTATCTAGTATGTTGGAAGCTCACAGTCTATGTACTCAGGAAACATCCAGTCAATTTGAAAGATCAGTAAACAGTGCAATTATTCTCTCATGCAAATGAGGCAGGTCAAAGTGCAGCAAGCATTAATGAGGGCTTATGGGGCACAGTACATCTGATGGCTGGAGAGAGTCCTGGCTCTCCACGTCATAAGCATATGACCTTCACAAGCTCACTCCATGGCTGTGCTTTGGTTTCTCCTAGAAAATGTGGGTGCTAACACGATTCAGGATCACACAATGTTTTTGCAGGTTGGGTAATGTCCAAATTTCCAAGGTGCCATTCACAACTATTGCTGCAGTGCACAACCTGCATAGTTACCCACCACAGCCAAGAATCTGTCCTGCTTTTTTCAGAGTCTTTGTTGCAGAATTCAAAAATAAAAAGGTAAATACATGGCATGTTCTTTTTTCTATAAAGAACTATAGGGAAATGGTTACTGCATTTGCAAGAAAAGTTTTTAACATTTTCTTAAAGATCATATAAAACAAGTCAAAGAAACACTTACTGAGTGATTAGTATAAGTCACACAATATGCTAACTGCTTTCCATGGTCATGTGCTTATCTTAACCAAAAGAACTGAAATGGCACAGCTAATGGATGGACTGGGAGGTGGGAACCCAAGGCACTTCCTGGGGACAGAGCTGCTGCAGTGATTCCCTTCCATAACGAATGCACTTGGTCTCAAAATAAAGCTGCACAAGGCAGCTGTATGGAGGCTTCTTGGGGATGTGAAGACAAGGCTGGGGGAACAAAGGAGCCTTTCCCTAGAAGCAAGGGAGGAATCACAGAGCCAAGGTGAGACCTGGACTAGCCCAGGTTATGCCCCCCAAGGGCACTGGCATTGACCTGGGTTCATGCCTCTAATTCCAACTCTGCCCTCACTTATGCACTTCAAATTTTTCATATCTGTGACATTTCTACCTCACACTTGTACCCAGGGCCATTGGCACCCAGTCAATAGCTCTTCCTGCCCTTATTTCCAGTATCAGTCCTTTCACCTAAGTCATGTGCATCTCAATTGTGGAGGTACAGGGAGTCCATCCAGCTTTCTCACAGACCTGAGCATGCTGGACCTCAGGTCTTCTACCCATAGACACTGCTGCCTTTCCCTAGATGACCAGTCCAGAGCATCCTGGCAGATGCCTGGCTTGTGCTATTGTGGCTGGTGTACTGAAGACTATATCTGTTGACATGGGACACACATGCCCAGACTGATCTCCCTTTCTCCATACCCCCTGCCTTTGAGGACCCTACCAGCTGCAGTAGGCCAGCAGCATAGGAACTGGACAGCCCCAGAGTAAGCTTCAGCCTTGTTAAACCATCTTTTTTCCTCTTTGGCTGTTCCTGGGGCCAGGGAGAAAAGTTGTGCTAGAAGAAGATAGAAAAAGCTTTCCAATCTTTCTGCCGCATGAACAAATTCAAATTCTATTGCCACCCCATCTCCAGTTGGTGTCCTGTCACTGTCTCTCGGTACTGCCAAGATGAAGAACAAATCAAAGAAGCAACACTCATTTGAAAGCAGATAAAAGTGACCAATCGAACTCAATTTGTGTTTCAACTAGAAAGAATCAGATCTGAAAATGTGCCTACAGCTTATTGTCATCTATCAAATGATCAGGAGAAAATTATCTAATACTTTAGCTAAGCTTTATGAGCTGAATGAAACAAATAGGAAACTAGCTATTCATTTTGCTGTTGCTAGGGTAATACAAACAAATACCCAGAATGTTTACCTGTCCTATACTTTTGCCTCCCACCTACTATGACTGCCTGCACTGTTATAATTACACAGACTGAATGGCAGATCTTCGTACACCTCCCTGAGGGAAGACTTCAGGAGTTACCTCTGCACTTGCTTCCTCCATCCGACATTTCATCCCTTCCTGTTGAATGGCCATGGTCTTCCAATAGGGCCTTAGGTGACTCTAGAGAAAGCAAAGCTAACCCTTTGTGACATAGCAGCCCAGAAACAATCCAACCAGAAGGACCCTATGATGACATGGCTGCTTGTAGGAGTCTTGAGAACCCTCTACCTTCTAGTATGTCAGCAATTCATCAGCCCCAAAACAAACAGAAAACAAAAGTGACTACAACCACAAATGCCCACCTCTCTTATATTTTGTCTTTGGTGTTTAGCAGAGCTGCATTCTCCTGACAACCCCGAAGGATACTGAGCCCTTTGGCTCTCACACTAACTTTTCTTCCCATCGATTCATTCTCACACATTTGACTTCAGCCCCCAAGTCTAATGCAACAGCAGGCAGTAAAGGGCCTCATTTGAGAAGATTCTTTCAGAGTATGATAGAAAATACTGTTGAGTTGGAGGGGCTCATCAACTCCACCAACCCAAACCCCTGCATTCAAAGCAAGAAACACTCATCTCAGTGAGGCCGCATGGCCTCCCGCAGGTGCACAGCCAGGGACAGTCACCCACGACTAGAATGTAAGAGTCAGACTTCTCTGCTTTTTGGAAACATTGTACTAGAGGTTTGAAAGAAGAAAGTTATTCCATCAAAAACCAATGGTTTCATCCTTCTGTGATTATCCCTACCTGAGGCAGAACCACATTGATGGGAATTTCTTGGTTTTCAGATCTGGTACCTCCTTTTCTTGTAAAATTTAGCCTCCAATGCTGTGGAAGAGAAAATAAAGAGTTCTGCTTTACCAGCTCATCCTCTGCACCTCAACCACTCACTGGAATAAATGAGAACTTTCTGCTGATTTGTTCCCTTCTGGTCAGTCATGCACATTAGGCAATCTGAGTCTGAAGGAGTGTGTAGATGAAACCCAATAAGATGCTTTATTGTTCTCTGAACAAAAATTAGCAGAGGAATTATAGTTGCCTTAGAAGCCTTTTGGACATCTTTAAATCAGAAAGAGCTACATCTATCCTTGTCTAAGACTATATTCATATTCCCCCCCCCCAAAAAAAAAGCCATACCAGTGTGATATGCCAGATATAGGTCCTGTGCAGAAGCTGGTCACCAAAACACTCACAACATTCCAGAGGTGACATCACAAAACAATAGGGTGCTTTTCTGTGCTCATGGTTTCTCTCTGAGTGTCACAGGTGGGAATGAAGCCTGGACAGGGAGCAACAGTTTGTATTGGCTGTGACCGTAGGGCCAGTCAGGGGCACTGTGACATATAATGACCCAAATGACCCAAACACTGTGCCCTGCTTGGTCATCCCAGGTATCACTCATGTTCTCACCTCTAGACTAGGTGGGGACTCCTATCCTTCCTCCAGAACACAAACAGCATCTTCTATGTCACATTGATCATTTAAGAAGAAAGAAATACCCTATAGTCCTGGCCCTCAGGGAGGCTGAATCAGCTTGAGAAGTTCAAACAACTTAGTGGCTTAATAAGTTCCTGTCTCCAAGTAAAATAATTTTTTTAAGAATACAAGGGTGGTAAAAGCCCTGAAGTCAATCCTTAGCACTTCAGAAAAGGAATGAAGGGAGATAGAAACCAAATTCTGCCCAGAGCCAGGGAGGAAATGAGGTGTGAGTTGTGTCCTATAGCTCCATTCTACTCTGATACCACCTACCTGGTTTCTGCACCATTCCCCAGAAGGTGAGAGCTCAGCCCCACAAGACCTCCTTGGCTTCAGATACCAGACATAGCCCTTGCTTCTTGTACTTCTAAGTGATCAGCTCTAAACCAGGGGTTCCCATGATCCCCTCTTTGGGTTCAATAATTTGCTAGAATGACCTAGGGAGCTCAGTTACTCAATTTTTATTATATTACAACTCAGTAAAAGTCAAATGGAAAAGATGCATAGGGTAAGGTATGGGAGGGAAGCGCGGAGCTACCATGCCTTCTCTGAGTATACCATTTCTATTTATTCACCAACCTAAAGCCCTCTGAATGCAGTTTATGGGATTTTTATGAGATCTCATTACATAGGCACAGTTAATTAAATCATTGGCCTTTGATTACAATTAGCTCAAACTCCTTCACCTTTCTGGGGGTTGAGGGCTGAAATTACAGCTCTCCAATCTCTTGATTGATTCCTTTGTCAACTGTTCCTGGCCTTCCCCTTGTCACCTGATTAGCATAACTACAGAGTATTACCAAAGAACTCTGTAAAATATTTATGATCAAATAATCCCAAGAGTTTTAGGGATTCTTTCTACCAAAATTAGGGCAACGGCCAAACACATATACTACCTGTAGAAACTGCATTTAGACCACAATACCTACTCCCCTTGAGCTCAATTCTACCACACCATTTGTCTGTGGAGCTATCAGTGTCAATTCTTTTGTGTATCACAGGTCTCTTATAAGCCAGAGAGCTCTAATTCTGCATTATAATGTTTTGGGGGTTAAAATGGTAGTGGTGGATCTAGGTCATCAGATATAGAAACTTTGAAATGAAACATTCCACTTGATTGTTCCACACTCAAGTTATAAGCAAGTCTTGCTTTAAGAAAATTTAACTCAGGTGTAATGGCACATGACTGTAGTCCCAGCTCTCCCAGAAGCTGAGGTAGGAGGATCACTACTTAGCGAGTTCCTCCCTCAAAAGAAAAAAGAAAAAAGGATTTTTATGAAAAATGTAGCTCAGTGCAAAGTTCCCAATACTGATGGGGAAAGAAAAAGGAGAGAAAGAGAGAGAGGAGGAGGAGGAGGAGGAGGAGGAGGAGAGAAGAGAAGAGAAGAGAAGAGAAGAGAAGAGAAGAGAAGAGAAGAGAAGAGAAGAGAAGAGAAGAGAAGAGAAGAGAAAGAATGTATTACACAAAAATTTGAATATCTACCTACAGGAAAACCATGATAGTGATTAATTACATCATCAAAGAATTTTCATTTAACAACAGAGATTTTCTAAGGGTCGTTTTAATTTTAAAATTGTGGTTACAGATGTATAATATTAAACTTGCCATCTTAATGATTTTTAATATATAATGCAATAGTACTGAATATATTCACAATACTGTGCAATAAATCTCAAGATCTTTTTCATCTTGCAAAAATATAACTCCAATTAAACACTATTCCCTCTTCTTTCTTTCTCACAGTCCTTTGTAAACACCTTTCTATTTTCTGGTGGGTTTATTTCGTTTTGTTTTGTTTTCTTGTATCAGGAATCAAACTCAGCCCTTGCACTTACCAGGAGGGCGCTTATGCCACTGAACTGTCTCCCCAGCCTGCTATTTTCTGTTTTCTATTATTTTGAACACATTACAAATTAGTATTATATAGCATTTCTCCTTTTGTGTGTGTCTTGTTTCATTGAGCATAATGGCTTCAGGACTCATCTACACTGGAGCTGATGGTAGGATTTCCTTCTTTTTAAAGGCTGTATGTATCATTATACATATATACCCATATTTTCTGTATTCATTCTCCTCTCTATAAACATTTGGATTATTTCTGTCTCTTGGCTATTGTGAAAAAAATCTCCTTGAGATCCTGAATTGACTTTGAATATCTACCCAGAAGTAAGATTGCTAGATCACACAGTAATTCAAATTTTAATTTTTTGAGAATTCTTCATACTGTCTTCTGTAGCTGTTCACTATTTGACATTGCCATCAACAGAACAGTTCCAAATTCTCCACCTCCTCACCAACACTTATTCTCCATTTCTCCAGATACTTTTTTTCCTGACTGTTTAAGAGAAGAATTCCTGTACTGTCTTAAAACAGAGCTCTGTTTTTCCTCATATACACACCTGAGAAGCCTCTGCACTTTTATTGTAATAAGTGTGAGAAGAGCAGCACAAAATACCAGGGAAATGTTCGTAATCAAAAAGCAAGGCCTGCAAGGGGCCAATTATTGAAATTCTCTCACTCCCTTTGACTCAAATCTCTAGCAACTGTCACAAATTTGGGGCCTCTAGATTTACAGTATCAGCATATATGCTTCTTCTTTGTTTGCTTACTTGGTAGACTGACTTGCTTTGTTTTTATTTTTAAAGGGAGGAATATTTTAACCTAGGCCACCCCAGTACCAATATCTGCAGTTGTTTCATCTCCTCAGTAACACACATACATCCATAGCTAGTACCGAGAAGCTTCCTTGAGCGCTCACCCCAAATGCCTGTCATTACTCAGATTAACAATGTCATCAATCATCCACATTCTGTGAGCATCCACCATTGGTGGACACTACACAGAGCCCAGAGGTAGACATGTCTTGTGGGTCTCTAATCTGAGCAGACAAGTAGAACAGAGACAAAGGAAAAGATAAGCATGCATCTGAGACTCTCTGGGCTTTTCCTGCCTGCAACTGCCTGGTGATGTATCATATGGGGAAAATAAACCATCAGAGCCCAGAATTCCCTGCCTGTCTTCAGAGTCACATAAGCAAAGCTCTTGGTCCAGCAATCAGAGGTGGACATGAGGTTATATTCTGACCTCCCTCACCTTCTCATTTGTGGAGAAAGGGATAGGAAAATGTGTGTAGATGGTAATTTATTATATCTGTCATCTATAAACTGCATGACATAATTAAGAACCTTGGCTATTTTTGCCATTTGAGGCAGCTGGTAGCTAGACTGTGGTACTGCCCAAACACAACAAGATTTTGGGCTGCCCTTGAGACAGACCAACAGTTGTCACCTGGAAGGTAGCAGAGGGAATAGCCAAAAAGTGCAAGAGAGAGCACTGGTAAGTCCAGGCAACAAATAAAGACCTACTATAGGCACAGTCTGAGAGTAACAGGAAGCAGAAAAACTGAACGGCAGCTATGAGAGGCAGCTGGCTGAGGGAAATGGTTGTTATAAAATAGAAGAGTCATTCACATTTGAGGAATGTTGAAGGACGAATTGTAGGCAAAAGTGTGCTCCTATAAGGCTGTTGGCACTCTCATATTCTACAGATATTTCTGGGAGTATATCCCTCTTGAAGAAATCAGAGAAAGGTCATGTGCAGGAATTGCCCCTATAAGTAACATCCATAACTTAGGATATCTAAAGCTGTACACAATCCTTAAAGTTTTCCTTCTAAATTCAGGAGCTACTAGGAAGACCACCAGAATTTTTTCCTTAGAGTAGTTTATTTGTTCACTTGATCTGAGAATGAAGCTCTAATAAAAGATATCCAGTGGGAAAGACACGCAGTCTGTAGGCACTGTTTCTTTAGTCAGAAAAGTATAAAAATAAAGCCACTGGGAAGCTCTCTGAATGCCTGAATGTCCTCTACAAAGATGATTGGGCTTACAAGCAAAGGAAGGTCTAAGGCCATAGGAGTAGACCAGACACTTTCAAACAAAGAAGTAAATGGGTTTTTATTTCATTTTTAACCAATACAGATGAAGACTTTGTTTATTATGACAACTCTAATTATGATTTATATAACTTTATACATTTCAATTTAACTAAATTAAAAATCAAGTTAGTTAAGTGTAAAATCCCCTCAATGAACTGCTCAATTGTTTTTCTTTAATAATAATGGAATGCTTACTGTCTTTGTCACTTTTTCACTGCTGGGATGAAATGCATAAAACCATTAAGGAAGAGAGGTTTATTTTGGTTCAGTTGCAAAAGTCTCATTCTGCATGATTGGCCAGCTGCAGGACAAAAACCCCGGTGGTAGAGCCTGGAAGGAAAGCTGCTCACGTTATGGTGTCAGGAGGCAGAGAGAGTGAAGGGGAAGCAAGAGAGGGAGATGTGCCCTTTTAAGTCATACCCCATGGCCCACTTCTTCCAGCTAGTCACCACTACCTAGCAGCACATTCCGCTAAGAATTTGTCAATAGAAAAGCCCAGTGGTTCTTATAGTGTCTCTGGGATGTCAGCACCCCCGCCCCCCAGACATCCACCCGTCCCTCAGTGGATGGTGCATGGCACTCAGTGGCTCTCATTCCGTCTCCTGTGTAAAATGCATTTAGTCCATCTCCAGTACTCTGCAGTCTTAGCAGTTCTGGCACTGCTGAAAAGTCCAAAAGACTCTTCTGAGACTAGAGAAAAACTCTTATTAATTGTCAGTCCCTATTTTAAAAGGGACACAGGAAAAAACAGTGACCGGGCAAAACAATGACAATTAAAAACATTGCTATTTCAGAGGGGGCTAGCGAGTCAGCTGAGTTGTCTAAAGCACCTGCTTGACAAAAGCAGTCAGGCACAAGAGACCGTGGTTTAATCCTGAGCACCACATGCCACACCAGCCCTGCCCTTAAGCCAGCTTGAGATAGCCAGGAAAAAAAAATCCTAAAAACATTCTTATTTCAACAGGGATAGATAGAGGAATAGAAAACAATAATGAGACTAAAACAAGGCTAAAAAACATCAGAGAAAACATTACCTCCTGTAGCTCTGTGTCCAGCACCAAAGGACAGGTCATGGAAAGATGTGAATTCCAAAGAGTTACCTATTGTAGTCCTTATGGCCTCTTTCTTGGGGTTCAAGAACCTGGAGACCAATGTCCAAAGCTAATGGCAAAGACCTTTCCTCTGAAAAATTAACACTTTCTTCTTCTTTCCCTTTTCATTCTGTCCAGACTACCAAATGGTTGGTGTCCCCTTATCCATGATAGCCAATTGGTTGGTGGCCCCTTATCCATGGCAGATGAGCCCCCTGTGTTTTTTCTGGCCTACATTTCAATCATTCACATATATCCAGAAGTTTACTGATCTGCCTGGCGATTCTTACTCCAGTTGAGTTGACACATCACACTTAAGGTAACATGTGATCTTCAAATGATGCCAAATAAATTGAATGAAATATTTCTTCAAGATGTAACAAGGGTCCTATTTTCTCAGTTTTCTCAATGAATTAATCTCATCAAGTCTCTGAGAAAACGGACTTGCCTCACTCTGAAGGAGGACAAACTGCAAGGGTTGTTGCCATGGGAGAAGAAACCCTCACCTCCACTCCTGGACTCTGCAACAAGGGCAGCGGGGAAACGCATGTGCTAAGTCACATGGCTCCTTGTACAGCCCTGTTTCCAACTCCAGCAAGCTGTGCGACCTCAGCCACTCACCCTGTTAAACCCCAGTTTTTTGGCTAGCAAGTGGCCGTGATAGTTCTTTAAAAACTAAAGATGTGGTAAGGTCAAAATTGGGCAACATGAGAAACAAAGGACTTTAAAACTGTGTTGAGCCAGGCGTGGTGGCGCACACCTGTAATCCCAGCACTTGGGAGGCTGAGGCAGGAGGATCAATGTGAGTTCGAGACCAGCCTGGGCTACAAAAGTGAGCTCAAGACCAGCCTGAACTGCATAGCGAGACCCTGTCTCAAAAAGGCAAAAAAAAAAAAAAAAAAAAAAAAAAAAAAAAAAAAAAAAAAAAAAAAAAAAAAAAAAAAAAAAAAAAAAAAAACTGTGTTGATCAAGGTTCTCTCATGGTACTAGCCAATGAATACTTATTGATTGAAAAGCTCATGTGTGTAAAAAACATTATTAATAAACACCTGAATATCATTTATAAATGAAGCACTACACTTCAGGGTAAGGACAAGAAAAAGAAGTACAGAATAGAGGAGGAGAAATGAGACACCATCCCCATGGTATGAAAAGGGTTACAAACGGCGTGGTGGCGCACGCCTGTAATCCCAGCACTTGGGAGGCTGAGGCAGGAGGATCAGTGTGAGCTTAAGACCAGCCTGGGCTACAAAAGTGAACTCAAGGCCAGCCTGAACTGCATAGTGAGACTCTGACTCAAAAAGACAAAAAAAAAAAGGTTACAATCTAATTAAAGAGTAGATTTGAAGGAAAGAAGAGCTGTAATGATGACAGCCAACATACTGAGAACTTACTGTGTGTCAGTCATGATCACAGCTCTATAAGCATCGTTTAGTCTTCTCAACAATTCTATAAAATGGTAATAATACTGTCTTCTGCCTCTCTTTACAGATGAAGAAACTGAAGTACCAAGCTGAGTAGCTTCCTTGAGATAATTCCTTAGTGTCAGAGCAAAAATATAGGCCAGAATTTTGCATCCTTAATACTGCTGGAAGAAGAGAGAAGAAAGCAGAATCCCAAGCTTGGAGTAGGAAGTCCCGTCTGAATCATCTATACAGTGATAGAAAAATGATTCCATCCTTCAAATTCAGTGTCCTCATCCACGAAACAAGTTAGTATGTTCCTCTGTACAATTTATTATAATGACAAAATAAGTTGAGAGTGAAGTAAGTTTTTATGGTGCCTGGCATATAATGTATGTCTAGTAAAGTTCAATGCATTTGAATCTGCATTAGTATTACTGTATCTAAACCAAAGTTTCTGTTAATTAAAAGTTCCCTGAGTTCTCTTTAGCTCTTTCTTTTTTTTTTTTTTTTTTTATGCATTTAGGACAAGGTCTACAGGATCTCACTATGCAGATCAGACTTGTAGTGAGCCTCCTGTTTAAGGCCTCCCAAGTGCTGGGATTAAACCCATGTGCCTCCACGCCCAGTCTCAATTGCCATCTCAGCACCCCTTGGGGATGGGACTGGCACGGTAGGGCCTTCCCTGAGCTCTCTTGAACACTAAAGTATAAATCAAATTCTAGCACAAGGCTGGCCTTGAGGACTTTTGAGAAGATGGCAGAGTGTTGAGCATCAAGGAATAAAAATAGGAAAAGGCGGGGCCGGCCTGATAGCTCGGCAGACTAAAGAGCCTGCTTTGGCAGAGCGCAGCAGCCGGGGCTGAATTCCTGGCCATGCCCGGGGCTGAGACTTTGATTGAGACTGGGCATGGTGGCACATGCCTGTAATCGCAGCACCTTGGGAGGCTGTAAACAGGAGAACTACTATGAGTCAGAAGTACATAGTGCGACCCTGAACACCCCGTATCCCCTGTCCTAAATGTATAAAACAAATAAAAGATCAGAAAAAGAGAAATTAAATTATCATTACTCGTGAATGACATGATATTCTACGTAGAAAACCCCAAAACTATCAAATTTTAATAACCAAATTCAGTAGCATAGCTGGATACAAAAATCAATGCTCAAAAATCAATAGCTTCTCTGTACACAAATAGCAACCTTACTGAGAGAGAAATTAGAGAAACAACACCTTTCAAAATAGCATCCTAAAAAATAAAATACCTCAAAATCAATCTAATGAAGAAAGTAAAAGACCTCTACATTGAAAACCACAGTACTCTGAAAAAGGAAATTAAAGAGGATGTCAGAGAATGGAAAGACAGGGCTGGCCTTATAGCTCAGTGGACTAATACACCTGCTTAGGCACAGCACAGTGGCCGGGATTTGATCCTCGGCCTCCCATGCCTGCCCCACCCCTGGGGCACATGAGAGGGCAATTGAGGCTGGGTGTGGTGATGTGTGCCTATAATCCCAGCACTTGGAGAGGCTGTAAACAGAAGAATCACTATGAGTCAGACGTACATAGTGAGACCTTGAACACCCTGTAGACCCTGCCCTAAATACAGAAAGAAAGAGAGAGAGAGAGAGAGAGAGAGAAGGGAGGGAGGAAGGAAGGAAGGAAGAAAGAAAGAAAGAAAGAAAGAAAGAAAGAAAGAAAGAAAGAAAGAAAGAAAGAAAGAAAGAAAGAAAGAAAATAGAAAGACATTCTTTGCTCTTGGGGAAGAACCAATATAGTAACAAAGGTCATATTCTTGAAATTATTATATAGATTTCATGCAATCCAAGTCACAATTTCAACAGCAGCATGTATCACAGAATCAGAGAAAACAATCCTAAAATTAATTAGGAACCAGAAAAGACCTAGAATGGAAAAGGTAATTCTGGACAACAAAGGCAAAGGAGGGGCATCACAATCCTAACATGAAACTGTACTATAAGGCTAAGGGAAGAAACAGCATGCTATTAGTTAAAAACAAAATGAACAAACAACAACAACAAAATAGACATGAGGGATCAATAGGATAGATTTTTTAAAATGAAAAAAAAAATCTACACATACTCAGACATCTTGTCTTTGACAAACTTGCCAAACACCTTCACTGGGAGAAAGACAACCTGTTTAATAAACGGTACAGGAAAAACTGGCTTTCCACAAACTCAGGTTTGAAACTAGGCCAATGTCTCACCATGCACTAAACGAAAATTGAAATGGATCAAATATCTAAGTATTAAAGCAGACACATTAAATCTTCCGGAAGACAGAGCATGTAGAACTCTTGAAGACACAGGTATACACAGAGACTTTGTGAACAAAACCTCAGTTCCACAGGAATTTTCATAAAGAATGAACTGCAGTCTTATCTTATTAAAAGCTTTTTCACCATCAGAGAAACCACCAACGAAGTGAAGACCACAATTCAGTGTGGGAAACAAATCTTGCCAACCATCCTTCAGACAAGGGACTACTATGTAGAATATATAAAGAACTTAAAAAAAATCATACCCCTAGAATTTAAAGGCCTAATCCGATGGGTCAGGATTCATGGTTTCCCAGGCACTCTGGGCCCAAACACTCTCCTCCTTGGCCCCAGGCATAGCCAAGCACAAAACCACAGAGCAAGTTCTCCTGACTTTGACCTGGACAAGCAACCACAGAAACTCTCCTTTGTTAACATCGAAAGTCCCCCACAAGCCACATAGTCCTGCCAAGATCAGCTCTCCCTCCACTGTTCCAGCCCACAACTCCCCCCCACACACACACACACACAAAGTGCCTTAAAAGCCCTGTGCTTTGCCTTGTTCACTGCTGTCTTGGTCCACTAGACAGCCAGCCTGTTTGCTGCCTCAATACATCTGCTACCTGGTCTGGTCGACTGCATGGGTTTGTACCTAACACAATCCAAAAAATGGGCATCTGACATGAATAGACACTTCTCAGATGAACTAAAAAATGGCAAATAAATATATGAAAAAAATGCCCAAAATCTCTAATCATTTTACAGATGTACATTAAATCTGTTTCCAGAAAGAAAGACTATTATATATTTTAAAAAATCAACCAATAACAAACTCTGGTGGAGCTGTAAAGGAAAAAGAGCCCTTCCCCACTGTTGGTGGGTGTAGGGACCGCGGGTTCGATCCCCAGCACCACATGCTGCGCCAGCCCTGCCCTCGGGACGGGCTGAGCTGGCCATAAAAATGAGTGAATAAACAAACAGAGGTTCTCAGCCGGGTGTGGTGGCTCAGGCCTGTAATCCCAGCACTCGGGAGGCTGAGGCAGGAGGATTGGTGCGAGTTCGAGACCAGCCTGGGCTACAAAAGTGAGCTCAAGGCCAGCCTCAACTGCATAGTGAGACCCTGTCTCAAAAAGACAAAAATAAATAAATAAATAATTCTTAAATAAAAAAAAAAAAGATGTGGGCTTTTTTATACAGTGGAGTATTACTCAGCCGTAAAGAAGAATAATCTTGAAACATTTCTAGAAAAATCGATGCACTTTGAGACCATACTTCTCAATAAAATAAACCAGACACACATGCAAATACCACATTATTTCCCTGGTGTAAGAAGCCAAAAGTGTAAATAAGTACCAAAGTGTATAATCAGTACTGTGAAATAGGAAGAAAGTGCTCAAAAGGGAAGGGGATTGAGAGAGAGTGAGAGGGAAAAGAAGGAAAGGTAGAGAAAAACTAATAAAGGAAGGAAAATGGAAACAAAGCTCTTATAAGTAGGTAGAGGAAGAAAGGAAGGTAGGAGAGTGGGGAAGAAAGAATTGAGATGTGTTATGTACAGGTATTAAATTCCAATGATAAATGTGATCATCATTTCTGCCTAACATGTACTGATAAACTTAATTAATTTTTTTAAAATTATAATTAAATAATATAATTATAATTATATTGACTATTTAGAACATTATACGAATTACATAGGAACACAGATAATCTAAAAAAGTCTGTCATGTAATCTTTTCATAATAAATCCCACCAACAAAACATTTTAAGCACATACTCTGACAGTTTTATTTCCTGATTCTGAATTTTGATGCTTTTTGTAATATATAATTACCACATATTCATAAAATATACCCAAATATGAAATTTTAACAGGATGAACAAGAATAAAATAACTTCTATAATGTTATTTTATCTTACTAAAAATATAATAAAAATCTTTTGCTGTCATAAAAAAGAATCAATAGTCATATTTTTAGTGAGTTAAATACAGTTCTCTCTTTCTGAACAATCTTAGTTTATTATAATGAACTAAAAATCAGCTTCTAAGTTTAGCTGGCGTGGGCTTTTTGACTTGGTGGCTGCCACTGCTGTAGAAGATACCTCACAAAGATCTCAAGGTCCAGACAGAAAAGCATTTCCCAGATCGTGATATTCGATTTTACTTTCCATAACTCAGACATTTCCCCACTGGATTTCCTGTTGTCAGTCAGTTATTCTTTGGTACTCATTGGTTAACAAAATGAAAATGTTCTGGAATTAGATAGTAGTGATGGACTTAGAACTTGGTAAACAAACTAAGAATCCCTCTTTAAAAAGTTCATCTTTCCTGGCACCATCAACTATACCAGCCCTGTCCCCAGGCATGCTGAGCTGGCTACCAACTCCAGGTATAGTGGTATATTCCTGTAATCCCAGCACCGGGGAGGCTTAAAACAGAAGGATCATTATAAATCTAATCTGTGTAGTCAGACCCTATACCAAACACATAAATAAATAAATAAATAAATAAATAAATAAATAAATAAAATTTTAAAACTTAATCTTCACTAGGACATTAGGACAAACTTTTTTTAAAAAGTTATGTACTTTAAAAAGAAATGTTGGGGCCTGGTAAAATGGCTCAGTGCTCTGGAGCACCTGCTTAGGAAAGCTTGGGCAGCTGCAGGGACCGCGGTTTGATCCCCAGCACCACATGATGTGCCAGCCCCGCCCTCAGGGCAGGCTGAGCCAGCCATAAAAATAAATAAACAAACAAGAGTTCTGAAACAAGAAAAAAATAAAATAAAATAAATCTTTTTTTAAAATTTTAAAAATTAAAAGAAATGTTATGAAAGGTAAATTATATAGTCTGGGAGATTCTGAGAACCTCTTTCCTTGGGAAAATTTTACATCAAATATAAAAATGAAGAGAAATTTATTTAGAAATTAAGTAAACTTATGATTGAGCCCTGGTCCCATGCCAGCCCCGCTCCCTCATCAGCTTGTCATTTTCTCAGCCTCAGAGGCCCTGAGTGGTATGGTGGGCCTAGCAACTCAAGTAACAGATCTCAACTTTGAAGAGAACACCCACAAAAGGCATTTGACCTGGTTCAGCTCCTAAACTAGTTATTTTCCAAAAGAAATATCAAAAAGTGGTCAGGGCACAAGTTCCTGCCTGGCAGGCGCAAGGTCCTGAATTTGAGCCCTGGTTCTGCAGAAAAAAAAAAAAAAAGAAGGAAAAAAAAACAACAACAACAAAAAAAGAAGTGGTCTTTTGTGAATCTTCCAACTGCCCATCCAGATTGGGTCTGTATTCATCCCTGCCCAGGAAGCTAACCAGTGTGTAATATATAGTCCCTTAACCTCTGACTACAAATGGATTAGCTACAGAGAGCCCTGGAAAGGGGCAGGAAAATAAGATAGAGACACCGTGTCATTCTCTCCCTGTGGGGTCACGATGATCTGGCTGTGTCCTCACCTGAAGTCATTTCTCTGAGTTGCTGACTTCCTTGTTTCAATAGCTATTTCCTGCTCTCCTTCCTGTGATTCTAAGAGTAGCAAAGGTATAGCTACTACTACAAGTTCCAGGTTACTACATTCTCTCTCTCTCTCTCTCTCTCTGTCTCTGTCTCTGTCTCTCTCTCCCTCTCTCCTCTCCCTCCCTCCCTCCTTGCCTCTCTCACTCCTTCCAACCTTTCCTCTCTTCTTCCCTCGCTCCCTCCCAGAACGCTAGAATTATACGTATGTGTCACTATGCTCAGATTACAAAGAGTCTTTTAATGGACACATCCTCTTCAAATAATTCTGTTTCTGCTTTTGCTCTGCTTCCTATTGGGACTCTGAGAAGATGAAGCAGTTTTGCAGACCAGATGTACCAAGCTACAGCAGAAGAACAGTTAAATGTCTCTCAGATACTAGAGCGGACTTGGAAAGTCACATTTTCTTGTGGTTGCTAGATTATTTAGGGCCACAAAAGAAAGCAAATGGCCTCTCCAATTTAAGACAAATCCAAAATGACTTCATACTGGTGCAAAGGTGGTCAGGGCACAGAAAAGCCGTAAGGCAGAGCACAGCTTCTTTGGACTGCTAGGCAGCCAATGCTGCCTCCCAGCCCCAAGGAGCAGAGGGCAGGGGCAGTTATCAGAACCTGAAAGAAGAACAGGAAGAAGACAGTGCCACCTTGAGAAGAGTGGTGACTTCTGCTCTATGACACAGACATCCTGGAAAGACCGAGGAGAGTTAGAAGACCAGGCACCTTGACTGCACTGTTTTCTTACCCTCCAGTCTCTTGCCAAGGGCTCCCTCTGACCAAGTCTAAGGAGCCAGCTGGCCAGAAGGAGTCACTCAAGACAGTAGGCACCAAGGAGCAAAGAGAAGGACGGAGACGATCTAAGGCACAAGCAGACAATGACCAGCACAAGTCTTTCTTTTATTTTTTTTAAGAGAATAAAGAACAATAAAATAAAAATATTAGAAATAATACAGAATTTCACTAAACAAAATAACAGGAATTCAATAATGGTTGTTATATTGCATAATGGTATCTTCAAGTTAGTTGTTTAGATTACCAATGAGGGTGAACATTTTTTCATATATTTATTTGCCATTTGTTTTCTTCATCTGAGAAATGTATATTCATCTCAGATGCCCATTTTTGGATTGAGTTTTTGAATTTGGGGCCTTTTTAAAATTCTTTATATGTTCTAGATAGAAGTCCCTTATCTCAGGGACAAGCAGCTACATTTTTTTCCCAATTCATGGGTTTCCTTTTTACTCTGTTGATTTCTTTTGATGTGCAGAAACTTCTTAGAAAGATGAGATCCCAGGGTCGGCCAGATAGCTCAACAGATTAAAATGCCTGCTTAAGCAGACACAGGGTCTGGGGTTCAATTCCCTGCCTGCCATGCTGGTCCCACCCCTGGAGCACACAGAGATAGTGATTGAGACTGGGAGTGGTGGCACACGCCTATCATCCTCGCTTTTGGGAGGCTGAAAACAGAAACATCACTACAGGTCCAATCTGTATAGTGAGACCCTATAGACCATGTACTAAATACATTAAAATATTATAGTTATAATAATAATAAATAAACAAAAAGATGAGATCCCAGTTGTTGATTCTTTGAAGTGTTTCACATGATGTTTGATTTTTATTCATTTTTATTCAGGAACTCTTTACCTACCTTTGTCTTCAAGATCTCTTCCTACTTCCTCCTTGAATAGATTTAGTGTTCTGTTTTAGTATTTAAATCCTTGATCCATTTCGACTTTAGTTTAGTGCACGATGATGCATTAGTTACTTTTTTGCTCGTTGCTGGAACAAATACCCAACACTCAAAATGAGGGAAGGAAAGGTTTATTTAGCTCACAGTTTGTGAAGGTTTCAGCCCATATTCGGTTGGCCCAAGGCTGAGTGGAGCAGGGCGGAGAGCATCCAGTTCAAGGTGGCAGAACAGCAGCAAAATGGTGGCAGAGGTAGCCAACCAACACGGCAGCAGAGCAACAGCAACAGCTAGAGCTCCAGTCTGTCTCTCTGTCTCTCTTTATATTACATTCAGGCTCTCTGCCTTAGCTCCCGCCCTAGGCTATACCCATAATCCCAGAAGTACTTCCACCCATAATCCCATCAGTACTAAAACCCATAATCCCAGGGATCATGGATCAAGTCTCAAACTCTAGAAGTCCCCGCCCAATGACTCCATGAGGCTTTGGGGGGACAACTAGACATAAACCATAACAGATGACTTACATGAGTCTAATTTTAGTCTTTGGCATGTGGAAAGCCAGTTTTTCCAGCATTTATTAAAGAGGCTTTCTTTCAGTGAACATGCTTAGTCACTTTGTCAGTGATAAGGTGGCTAAGTACGTATGTAGCTGCATCTGCACCTTCTAATCTATTCCACTGATCATCAGGTCTGTTTTTTTGTTTGTTTTTTGTTTTGTTTTGTTTGCCAGTACCATGTTGATACACTACTTTGTAGTATAATTTCATGTTAGGCACTGTGATGCCTCCTGCCTTTCCTTTATTGTCTAGGATTGCTTTTGTTATTCTAGATCTCTTCTGGTTCCACATAAATTTTAGGAATGTTTTCTGTAGACCTGTGAAGCATATTACAGGTATTTTAATTGGGACTGCATTGCATCTGCAGAAAAATTTGGGGAGTGTGGCAATTTTCACCATGTTGGTTCTTTCTACCAAGGAGCAAGGAATATCTCTCCATTTTCTGAACTTTTCTTTCTTTTTTCAGGGTACTATAGTTTTCACTTTATAGATCTCTTACTTCCTTTGCTAGGTTGCTTCCTAAGTATTTCAATTTTTTGGATGTTAATGTGAAAGGAAGACATGGTTTCCCTAATTTCTCTCTCAGTGTATTCATTGTGTACAGAAATGCTACTGATTTCTGAGGATTGACTCTGTATCCTGCTATGCTACTGAATTTGGTTATTAAATCTGCAAATCTCTTAGTGGAGTTTTTGCATTCTACATAAAACATCATGTCATCTGTAAATAATGACAATTTCACTTCTTCCTTTCTAATCACTATTCCTTTTGTTTCTCTCTCTTGTCTAATTGTTCTGGCTAATGCTTCCAGAACTATATTGAATAGGAGTTGTGTCAGTGGACATCCTTGTCTTGCTCCTGATTTTAAAGTAAAGGCTTCCGGTTTTTGTCCATTTACTATGATATCGGCTGTTGGTTTGTCATAGATGGCTTTTATCAGTTTGAGGTAAAGACCATCTGTTCTGATTTTCTGTAGGGTTTTTATAATGAATAAGTGTTGGACTTCATTAAAAGCTTCTCTGCTTCTACTGAGATGATCATGAAATTTCTATCTTTGGCTCTGCTGATGATAACCAGCACAATTGTTAAGTGAGCAGAATGGATTACACCAGGAACTATTAGCAGCATATTTCCTAAAACATGTAAATTCTTTAAAGCCACCTCATCCTAAATTCAGAGATGACATGTCAGAGGAGGGGCCTAACGAATCTATTTTCTTTATAAAAAAAATTTCTTAAACAGGCCAGCCAGATACTCAGCAGATTCAAGTGCCTGCTTAGGAATGCGCAGGGACTGGGGTTTGATCCCTGGTGTACCAGGCTGGCTCTGGCCCTGCTCCCAAAGCTTGGGAGTCTAAAGACTGGAGGATCACTATGAGCCTGATCTGTGTAATGAGACCCTGTTCTAAACACATAAAAATAAAAAATTCTTAAACAATTCCAATGGGCAGCTAAGTTTGGAGTCTCTGATTTTATAAAACATATAAATGACCACAAAGATTTCAAAGTAGATCACATAACCTCTTCTCAGGTTATGTGAGCCAGCAGGACCATTCCAAGAATCTTTTAGATGTGATTGCATTTGGCGCTATCATACTCTCCTGCCTGGGCAACACTTACCAAAGAAAGAATTGTGTCACTCTGTAACCTGAAGTACTCAGCCTCAGGATAGTTGAGCCTGAGGATAACTTCACACCCTTGAACATAATTGTCCTTTTACCCCTTCAGTAGAAAATACAAGTAATAACTCCAAAAAAAGATACGTTTCCTTGAAAGCCCTTCACATAAAGCTAGCCCTTCAACCTTAAGTGACAGCAGCTCAAATGGCTAAAGAGGCCTGTATTCCCACAAGGACCACTCAGTGGTAAGGCACGTCATTCAAAAGTTTCATTGAAAGATCATTCTTTCCATTAGAATCATTGATCCATAGCGAAGAAGTAAAAAATTGACAATCTGAACTCTAGAATCCTGGCTTCAGCAATGCCTATTAATTCAATACAAGCATATTTAAAATCTTCCAATAATCCTCAATGTGCTCTTAAAATTAAAACTGCTTTTACTTACCAACAAGGAAAGTTCCATTTTAATTCAGCTCTTAATGGGGGTGTCATGAAGAAAAATACTGAGTCCAGGAATATACGGTATTATGAATGCAGGAAGTACAGGAGGAGAAACAGAAGGAATGTACTCAACCCAAACCTTACGCTTGCCCACCATGGTAGGTCCTGGGTCTAGCAACTGCTTGCTTTCCTGGCAAATTAAATAGCTCAAGCATTTCATAAATTCCAATCACATAGCATTGCTAAATGGCAAGTTGTTTTCCAGAAAAAAACTTATAATTCATGTACTCGACATCAAAAGAAATTTGAGTAAGATGAGGGTGAAGTAGTGGAGTACAGCAGAAGCTATTTACTTACACAGCCAGAGTAATAAAAAAGACTACATTTGACTGTAGAAGGTGTGGGTGGAACGTATAGGTTCATTCATGCACAAAATGGGTTGGAATGGCTGGACTCCTGGGTCGTGGTATCTAACAGGCTATTAATCTGCTTGAGCCAAGACTTTTAAATGCCTCCTTCTATCAATGTCCCAGCATGATAAGTAGAAATAAAAAATGTCTGCTTTACAAATCTTATCAGAGTTAAAATTCCTCTTCCTGTGAGTACAACCCACTGTATCCAATAGATGTGCCCCTTGCTGCAATGAAGTGCAGCGTGCAATGAATATGAGATCAGAATAATTGTCAGGAGGTGCTTTAACTTCTTGCAGGAAGTTGACTTTAAATGCTCTTATACATGAGTGGCTAAGAAGTCAGGCACTACAGATAGACACTGCTGCCTTTTCCTTATAGCAAGAAAGGCTTTTCGGTAAATTAAGGGAATTTTTATCCTTTCCTCTTCATCCCTCTTACCTTGTGACTTTCCCCTTCTACATACCAGGAATCATCCTCCTTTACCACTGTATCAATTGCAGTTTATCAGTCATCAAGGACTTGGCTCCCCACTGCTCAGAGTGTGAAGATATTGCTGGTGAGAGACGGCCAGCCTCGGGACTGTATTTCCAGTTCCCCTGAGCCAGACTGAGGCTGTGCAAAGGAGTTCTGGCCAAAGCAATGTGGTAGAGATGATGCAACACTATCTCTGCATGGAAAGTTAGACTATAATAGGAACACTTCATTCATCTGGGAGGTTCCTTAAATAACTTCATAAAAACAAGCAGGGTTGCCTCCTCCTATGAGTTCTTCAGCACCATATACTTTGTGAGAATCAATGGCATTATGTCCCTGGCCAAAATCTGGCATGTGTCTCCTTAAAATTAAACCAAGCAGTGGGGCATTGTGATACATACTTGTAATCACAGCACTCTGGGAGGCTGAGGCAAGAGGATCACAAGTTTAAATCCAACCTGAGCAAGGACTTAGCAAAACCTTGCCTCAGAATCAAAACTGAAACAGGCTGGAGATGCAACTCAGTGTAAAAGCTCCAGGCTCAATCCCCAGCACAGCAAAAATCAATTAATCAATGCACAAAACTAAGCATCTAGGGGCCCGGCGGGATGGCTCAGTGGTCTAAAGCGCCTGCTTGGGAAAGCTTGGGCGGCTTCAGGGACTGCGGTTCGATCCCCGGCACCACATGCTGCACCAGCCCTGCCCTTGGGGCAGGCTGAGCCGGCCATAAAAATAAGTGAATAAACAAATAAAGGTTCTGAAGCAAGAAAAAAATAAATAAATAAATAAAAATTAAAAAAAAAAACCCAAAAAACTAAGCATCTATTGGATGTCTACAATACACCAAGGTCTTACATATAACCAAGTCTTGTTTTTAAGATAGGAAGAATAATATCCACTTAACTGAGTCAGAAACTTATGTCCAAGAGATGTAAGTGATTTTACCAAGAACATTTAAATAGAATTCAGAGCACTGAGGTTTGAAGCGCAGATTTTCCAGCTTGGAATGCAGGAATGGTAGCGCTACACCTCAGCTTCTTCTGAACCATGTGCCCAAAGGGATCCCAACTGTCATTCAGCTGCCCCCCTCAACCCCCATCTTCCAGTACAAGATCTGAGGATGGCCGCTTGCAACCCACCTGTGAGAGGCAGCCCACTTGAGATGCTGAGAGGGAAAAAATGCTTTCTCTAAATTGTTGGATCTACATGAATGCATAGGCCATGGGGTCTGGCCATCTGTCCACCACTATCCTTGAATAACTGACCACTGCCAGGTGTCATGCCAGCCGGCATAGATTAATTAGTTAGTACAAACCAAGTTCAGTGTGATTAATCATGCAAATCTGAGCTCTTAAAGTTCAATTCTGCTAAAAGCATTCTGTAAACTTGAGGCACTCTAATGGATTAATGACAAAAAAGGAGATAAAAGTAAAGTATTAAATGCACCTGACTTGTATATGAATCAAACGAGATATATATTTGCCCAGCAGGAACTTTCAACTCACCATTGTTATCAATGAAAAATTCATGCCCTGGACACATATGGATTCATGATCACGTCACCCAGAAAACTCCTCTGTGAACCCTGCCCTTTGCTTGCTTCAACCAATTAGCCCAATATATTTAGACCTACTAGTAAGAGATACAGGGAATCCATTGCCAGGTTACCATGGTACCCTCCATCCCCTCTGCCCCTTGAGAAAGTCCTCCATTTGCCCACCCCATACACTCCATTATGGAACTATGACACATTTATCACCTGGACTTCCCAAGGGGGCTTCTAGACTGCCTGATCTATTGATCATTCTAGCAATTTACCAGGTAGGGAATTACAGTTATGCCTAGGTAATTTGCTGTGTACCTTCTTTCAATTCTTAAAGTTTGCACTAATTTAATTCTTGTAAGAACATTGTTTTGCTTGGGAGCCCTGGTGGTGTTTCAAAAGCTGGTTATTTATCAGGAAAACTTAATAAAACTCACTGACTGCCAATATGTCCTTGGCTGATGTCAGGTACAAGATCAGTCACCAAAAGCTTATTAAGCCAAAAACAAATAAAGGAACCAACGAGAGAGAAAAATACCAAAGTCAGGGGAGGGAAGCTTTGTATTAACTTGGAAAGGATCACAGATCTGGGCTTGCCAGTCAGTGGAGGGACGGGATTAAGTTTCTGTAAAGTAGACCACAGGGCTCTGTGCTAGTTTATCCAAAGACCTGTCAGTCAAATGTATTTAACCAAGGAAAGCCAACAAACAGGGATAAACAATCTTCACAGAAAACCAAATTCCTTGATACCTTCCTCCTCTTCCTCTTTCTTCTCTCTCTCCTCTCTCCTCTCTCTCTCTCTCTCTCTCTCTGTATTCATACACAGTCTCAATACACAACTAGGACTCATAGTGATTCTCCTGTTTTCAGCCTGCTCTGGGATTACAGGTATATGCCACCATGCCTGGTCTCAGTGGCTGCCTCAGTATGTCTTGGGTCTGGGCCAGCATGGCATGTGGTGACAGGGATCAAATCCTGGTCCCTGTGCTTGCCTAAGCAGGCACTTAGTTCACTGAACTATCTCACAGGCCCACATCCTCTCTTTTTATAACTTCTTCCTTTCCCCCTCCTACTGTTTCTTGAATAATTCTGAGTATTTCACTTCCTGGGCTAGAATGACTCACCCCACTATGGATCCCCCTGCCTTGTGATATTGCTTACATTCATTTCAAACAGTGTATTGTCAGGTTCAAACAAGTACATAAGTAAAGTTAACTATAAAACCAAATTCTCTTGTATCAAAGCAATAAGATACCTAAAAATATTTCTGTGTTGGTATGTTTCTACAAAAAGAAAGCACAGTAGTTTTCATTGTTGAAGTCAATATTGTGGTATTTACATTTTCACAATCACTACTAATTCTAACTTTAGCCCTGCTCCCATGTCAAGCATGGGCTAGACCAGCCACTGGGGCCCAAGAAATTTCTTCAACTTTCTCATTCCCTAAAGAAAGATTGGTAGAGTCATACCAAACATGGGAGTCCTTCAATCTATATACATGCTTCTCAGTCTTACTTTTATTATTCTTCTTCATAGACATTTTTCTCTACCCCTTCATCTGTGAAATTTTAATATCATACATAGACAAATTGTGTCTCTGCATGTACTTATATGTATATCCATGATTTGTCCATAAAAACGGTAGAGATTTGGATTCTCAAGAAACAAATTGTTGCATTTTCAGAGAAAAAATACAGTCTTAAATACATACAAAAGTTGTGACTATTTGATACTAAGGCAGGTCTTGTTGAGCACAGAAAATGGAAAGGCTGGTAGACAGCCAGAAGGAATATTTAGGAGAAAAATGATATTGAGGAAAAAGGGGGCCCCACGACCAACCTGCATTTTTATAATATTGTCAAAGAACAGACTTGAAATAAATGAGCTTGTGTTAGACAGCTTTTCATGAGATAGTGAACTTATAGAGAGGAAAACTTCATCTTGACTCATGGATTCAGAGGATTTGGTCTATGGTTATTTGGTCCTGTTGGGAATGCAGGAGTGCAGGAGTACAGGGCCAAATCATTCACTTCATAGCCAGGAAACAAGAGGGATGGGGGAGGAGGGAGACACAGAGACAGACAGACAGACAGACAGACAGACAGAGACAAGCAGGCAGGCAGGCAGGCAGGCAGACAGACAGACAGACAGACAGACAGACAGACAGACAGAGACCAAGAGAGAAAAGAGGGAGGAAGAGGAAGGGTTAGGGTTCCAATGGCTCCTTCAGGAGCACATGCTCCAGGACAAGAAGACCTCCTGCTAGGCCCCACTTGCTAAAATCAATTTCCAAACAGCACCAAGCTTTTAACACACAGGCCTCTAGGAGACCTTCAAACTACAGACCACTGCAGAGGCCTTGTTTACTGATTAGTGTTTGTTCATTGATGAAAGGCATAGACATCACCTCCAATTTTTAGCCCTCCCACCTTTGCACACAGCTTGTTAGGACCCATCTTTGGGGAAATGTACTGCCAGGGCTAATTTTAAGCAATAAGAGGCACTTCTGTTATAGTAGACAAAGCCTTTCCCTCTGCACCCTATCAGGAAACAGCCTACTGTGCTGCGTCCCGCCAGCTGCCCAGGGGCCCTCCCCACCAGCCTCAGCCTCTCCACATTTCTCTGCACCAGGCAGTCTATCACAGTATTCTGTAATTAGCCAGGAGTACTTAGACCCATATTTTTGTTCTTCATCTCCCTGATTGATTTTCTAAATTATGTGTCAGCATGAAGGTGTTTAAATAAAACAGTTAACTCAGCAGCAATTAACTGTAAAGCTTTTAAAGCTTAGTTTTCATTTCATAGGTCTTTACAAGCCAGAAATAATATCAATAGCTACTGAAATCCAGCTGTATTTTATCCCTGATTAAAAAATCAGCAAGTGCCTTGAGGGGAATTATTATCTAAGGCAACATTTGCTAACCTTTTCCTTTTCTGATACAAGATTTCTTAGACACACATACACACACTATGAATGAAAAATATTATTTGGGTGCAATTTAGCTAAAATGGACATCACTCATAAAGAGGATGTCTGAGAGAATGTCCAAGATCTCTGAGAGTTTTTAGAACACCATTGTTTTATTTTGGACAGTCCTTAAGGTTAGGATGGTTGGAGATTTTCTAGAACTAAACCAGCTAAGCTTCTAGACATAGAACCTCAGGAGAGAGGCTTATTCTGAGACATTTGGGAGTAAAAAGCATATGTAAAAAAGAACTATTCAGTTACATTTTTATCAAAAATTATTTAAAGAGACTCTGTGTGTGTGTGTGTGTGTGTGTGTGTGTGTGT
>PVJA010016899.1:0-42613 GCA_004027025.1 Myocastor coypus | reverse complement strand
TTTTTTTTTTTTTTTTTTTTTTTTTTTTTTTTTTTTTTTTTTTTTTTTTTTTTTTTTTTTTTTTTTTTTTTTTTTTTTTTTTTTTTTTTTTTTTTTTTCCACAGATTTTGCTGCACTGACAGATTTTATTTTTGTTATTTGGCTTCTGCTACTAACTTAGAAGCTCTTCTAAATGTTTTTGGTTTTTGAGTGATACATATACTTTGAAGAGTCTATTCAAGCCTGTGTTTCTCTGTAAACATAGTAAATATCAAATGTCCCTGTGGTAGTTTTCACTCAGTTCAGTTCATGCCCTATACTACACACCAAGAGGAAGCCTTCGGGGTGCTGCCACTTCTCCGTTCCCACTGGAACTCTCTCAGCACCCCCTTAGGTTTTGTTGGAATCATCTGAAGTTTTGGTTCCAGCTTTAAAATGCTTTTATTTCAAGCTTTTGCCTTTAAAAATCTGGTGCATTTTAGATTATATATAGTGATCACCTTCATTATAGGTAATTTGTACCTGTTCATGATACAACTCAACTTGCTTCTTCTTTTTTTTTGCAGGCCTGGAGTTGAACTCAGGTCTTTGTGCTTGCTAGGCAAGCGTTTATTCTATTGAGCTATCTCCCCAGCCCAACTTTTTCTTTTTTTTTTTCTTTTTTTCTAATCGTGTTATGGTTTATGCCTAGTTGTCCCCCCAAAGCCTCATGAGTCAGGGGGTGGGGACGTCTAGATTTTGAGACTTGATCCATGATCCCTGGGATTATTGAGTTTTAGTAATGATGGGATTATCAGTCTGAGTAGGGATGAGACCATGGGTGTGGTCTAGGGCTGATATACTAAGGCAGAGAGCCTGAATGTAATAAAAAGAAGAGACAGAGAGACAGATAAGAGCTGTTGCTCTCTGCGGTTGCTCTCTGCTGCCCTGTTTGGTTGGCTGCCATTGCCACCATTTTGTTGCTGTCCCACCGCCATGAACTGGATGCTCTCTGTCCTGTTCTACTCAGCCTTGGGCCCGCCGAGTATGGACTGAAACCTCCACGAACTGTGAGCTAAATAAATCTTTCCTTCCTTCATTTTGAGTGTTGGGTATTTGTCCCGGCAATGAGTGAAAAGTGACTAAGACAAATCCCCTTCCCCTCTCTTCTATCCCTCTTCCACTCTTTATTTACAAAAGTGTTTTTGTTTTTCCTTCCAGTCTAATTTACTTTTTTCTTCCTCTTTTTTCCCTTTATTCCCCTGCCTTGTTCTCCTTCCCAGTTGAGCATTTCCCTTAGTTTTCCAATATCTATTATACATTTTGGTTCTTATTTATAGTTTCAGTTTCTCACACCATGTAAACAATACAGTATTTAATGTGTGTGTTCAATTTCTTTCACCTACAAGCATAATCTCAAGGTGTATCCATTTAGTTATAAAAGACTCAAGATTACCATAGTAGTACTCCATTGCATTAAAAAAAAACAAAAACAAAACACATCTCTAACCATTCATCTGTTGATGTACATTTGGGTTGCTTTCAGATGTAGCTATTACAAACGGTGCTGCTACAAAGATGGGTATGCATATATATCTGCAATATGATGCTTTTAATTCTTTTGGGAGGATACCAAGAAGGGAGATAACTAAATCAAATGACACATCTGGTTTTAGATTTTGAGGAAGCTTCACACAGTGATTTCTCAAGTCTACATTCTCACCAACAGTAGAGAAGGGTTTCTTTCTCTCCACAGCCTCACCAGTATTTATTTATTTATTTATTTATTTATTTATTTATTTATTTTTAATTTTTGTTTTTTTGAGACAGGGTCTTGCTATGCAGTTCAGGCTGGCCTTGAGCTCACTTTTGTAGCCCAAGCTGGTCTTGAACTCACACTGATCCTCCTGCCTCAGCCTCTGAAGTGCTGGGATTTCAGGCATGTGCCACAACGGCCTACCAATTCATCACTATTTAGTTATTAGTTGATTACTTGATAATAACCATTCTTTCTGGAGTGAGATGGATCTTCTGTGTTGTT
This sequence comes from Myocastor coypus, assembly GCA_004027025.1. Taxonomy (NCBI): domain Eukaryota; kingdom Metazoa; phylum Chordata; class Mammalia; order Rodentia; family Myocastoridae; genus Myocastor; species Myocastor coypus. The sequence continues at coordinate 40,614 of PVJA010016899.1, read as the reverse complement.
TTAATTTGCTTCTCTTGAATGACCAGTGATGTTGAAGAATTTTTTCATATTTTTATTTCCCATTTCCACTTCTTTGAAATGTGTATATTTATTTCAGATGCTCATTTTTTTTGGATTGGATCTTTAAATTTTGGGGTCTGATTTCTCTTCTTTCTTGTAGTTTTTTATATATACTGAATGCTATTCCTTTGTCTGAGGAACAGCTGACAAATGTACTTCACCGCCCTTGGGTGGATTCTTCACTCTGTTGGTAGTTTCTTTTGGTTTTTAAAAGCTTTTTAATATGATGAGATCCCATTTGTTGATTCTTTGTAATATTTCCTATACAAACAGAGTTTTACTCAAAATATCTTTGCCTACACCTATATCTTGAATAGTTCTGCCTATTCTGTCTTCTAATATATTCCAGTTTCTGTTTTATTCCTTAGTTCTTTGATTCATTTCAATTTTAGTTTATTGCACAGTGAGACACACAGTTCTCTGTTTAATCTCTAACATGTGGAAAGCTAGAGCTTCCAGATCCATTTATGAAAGAGACCATCTTTTTTTCCAGTGAAGGTCTTCAGCTCCTTTGTCAAAGATAAAGTGGCTGAGTGTGTTTGGAATTGTTTCTGCATCTTGTAATCTGTTCCATTAGTCCTCAGATCAGTTATTTTTTTCCACTACCATGTTATTTTTTGTCATGGTACCTTTGTAGCATAATTTTAAGTCAGAAATTGTGAATGACTCTTGCTTTTCTTTTTGGCCCAGAATTGCTTTAGCTATTCTAGGTCCCTCTTGACTTCAGATTAACTTTAAGATTGTTTTCTTTAGTTATGTGAAGTATGCTTTTGGTATTTAATTGGGACTGTCCTAAATCAGTATAGAAATTTTCAAAGCATGGTCATGTTCCATTTTCTATATTGGTTGTTCTTACCCAAGAATAAGGAATATCTTCAAATTTTTGACACCCTCTTCAATTTTTTTCTTCAGAGTACTGCAATCCTCAATGCAAAGGTCTTTTATTCCATTCTTTAGATTCATTCCTAGTTATTTATTTTTTAAAAGCTATTGTGAGAGATTGGTTTCCTTAATTTCTCTCTCAGTGTTATTAGTGTATAGGAATGCTATTGATCTTTCAGTGTTGACTTTGTATCCAGCTATGCCTCTGTATCATGAAAACGTTTGTCTCTCAGTTTCTGATACTGTGGCTGACAATCTCTTTACTTTTGCCAGTTCTGAGTTAGACATAGCTCTCACCTGCACAGTCCTACCTGCCACCCTGGCCTCTTATTGCTGCTCTCCCTAGGTCACTGGTGCCTGTAGCATCTGACTCATGTCTCCCATCCTCACCTAGTTTTGTTCTGGCGGCTTCACCACCATGTCGCTGGCCGAGCTCATGCATGGTCCTGGGGCCGGTGCCCTCTCCTCCAGCAAAGTTTGCCAAGTCACTGCTATCCCCCACTCAAGTCTATATTTTTCAGGCTTTGGTATCATCAGTGCTGAACTCTGTGAACTTTTGCAGCATCATTCGCCACCTTTCTTCCTATCTGGTGACAGTCTCACCTCGCTGCTTTTCACTTTCTTTAATCCTCTCATGCATGACCTACTTTCCTTTGTCACCTAGATGGGTTCTACAGCCTGACCTAAGGCCTATTTCTCTTTTGAACTCACTTGCTTCCTTGAGCCCCTCGCAAAAGATAAGCCCATCAGGAATCTATGAATAGGCCTTACTTGTAGAACTGGATCTCTGCTCAGACAACTGAGTTAACGATTCAGAGATGTGATCGTCTGGGCTAGTGTAAGTTCTAAAGCCAGAGATAAGCTTTTAAAAATTAAAGGAGAAACAGAAACAGAAAAGAGCAGTGTGAAAATAGGGACAACACTTACAGTGATAAGTACACAAACTAAAGAATACACCAGAAACTCAGAGAAGCATGGCACAGATTTCTTTTCAGAGCCCAAAAAAAGATTACAGTGGTTCTGGAAACTTGACTTCAGATTTATGGCTCCTAAAATAACAAAAATAAAGTTCTGTTGTCTGAATCCACCAATTCACGATGGCAGCTCTGGGAAACAAATATATTCTGGATCATGTATGTGACAGAAAAGGGCTAAACCACTTAAAAGCAACTATCTGCCTTTCCCTCATTGTACCCTGGATGCAAATAGGCAGAATAATCTCGCCAAGGTAGGAGCGCCACAGCCCTTCTTCCTCCTCAGACACTGCTCAGTTGCTACTGCTGGCGTCTCCCTAAGCAGCACTTGCAGCGCTGGAGTCCTGGGCTCTGCTCTGTCTTTACCGGCCACACTCTCTCTCAGGGAGTCTAGAATGCAAACGCATGCACACTTCAGTGCTTCTCATTGCCCGTGCTTCAGCCTTCTCTTACCACTAGGGCCTCCAGCTTCCCATCCCTTAAGACAAGCAGAATCTGAACTTTCTGTCTGACCTCTTTGGTCCCTATTGCAGCTGCTCCCATCGTGGTAAACTACTTCAAACTCAAGCGCCATCCATTTTCTTCTTTCATGATTTTCTTTTCCAATGCATTAGTCTTTCTTCCAGAATCTTTCCACATGAAATCAGTGTCCCCATTTGCAAACTCTCATCTGCCTTGCAATCATCTCTCTCTGAGACTGGGATGATAGCCTCTTAACTGATCAGGTACGCCACCCTAGCTTGTAGGGTATAAAACTCATCATGTCTCATCTTTCCTGACCTCTGCTCACCTCCTCAACCTCCACGCCCCAGCTCTTCCTGTTAACATGGAGAGAAATTTGAACTCTGTGCTATGGTCGCACAAGACCTTGGTGATCTGTAATGGACAGAGTACACTAACTGCTGTAACAAACTTGTACAGTACTCAACAGTAGCTCATCGGGGACTGCGAACTGCCATCTTCAGCAGGTGGCTCTGTTGGGGTCACTCTAGGAGTCACTTCTATTTTAATCGGTCCAAGGGGAAGATGGTCAAGGAGGACTACATGTGTCTTTTGTGAGCCAAGTGTCACTTCTGTTCACATACCCACAGCTCCCTGGGAGGTTGGAGACGCAGTCTAGCTGTGTGCCCTAGAATAGGAGGAAGAGCCTGGGTTCAGTGAGGTGGCAGTGGTGTCTGCCACACTGGCTCCATGGTTATCCATGTACCATACCCTGTGTCCAGAAACACGGTGGTTTTCTTTTTGAGTGAGCTGGATACGGCAAGCTTAATGATTTATTAAGGTCTGTATTTTATCTGCTCAGAGGCCACTTCTGTTAGTCTGCAAAGCTATCCTCTTCTAACACTGAATTCCTGACTCCAGTATTATCCCTGACTCTACCAAATCTGCTCTAGCCTCCGAGTCCCTGTTCTCATTAACAATTAGTTTTCCTCACATGTAATACCTAAATATATGCGTTATCTCTGGGTCCTAAGCACATAAGGACATGTTTTTAAATTAATTTTTTTGGTGGTGCTGGGAATCAAACCCAGGGCCTCATACAGGCAAGCAAGCACTCTACCACTGAGCCATATCCCCAGTCCCTAATAAATTTTTGTTTGACTGGCTCCTACGTTGTAAATATTTCATTCCACTTTGAGAGCTTATATTTTTAATTTTTGAAAGAATACCAAATAGTGATAGAGAAAAAAACAGCACCAATTATAAAATTTTATAAACAGGAACAATTATAAAATTTCACTAAACAAAGTAATAGAAATTCAACAATGGATGCTGTATTACATGATGCTTTCTTCAAATTAGTTGTCAGGTTACCAGATATAGATGTGCTTAAAGACCTTTTTTTCTATTTTGAGGTTTATTTTAATTTTGTTTTTAAGTAATCTACTTAGAAAGTATACTTGGATGTCACATATTAAAAATTTATTGTGATGAAAATTTTTCTCTTACTACATGGATATTTTATTGGAAAGCATACCACTTTGGGGTCATAATGTCTATTATGGTTTATATCTGGTTGTCCTCCTAAAGCCTCACGCAGGCATGGGGCAGGGACTTCTAGAATTTGAGACTTGACTCATGATCCACTGGGATTATTTGTTTTAGTACTGATGGGGTTATCGGTCTGAGTACAGCTGGGACTATGGGTGTGGCAAAGGTGGATAGGCTAAGGCAGAGAGCCTGAATACAATATAAAGAGAGACAGAGAGACAGACTCACGCTGTTGCTCTCTGCAATCCTGGTTGGTCAGTTGCCTCTGTCACCATATTGTTGCTATTCCACCACCATGAACTGCTGCTCTCTGCCATGTGCCTCTCTGCATTGGAGCCAGCCTAGTATGGACTGAAACCTCCAGTAACTGTGAGCTAAATAAACCTTTCCTTCCTTCATTTTGCGTGTCGGGTATTTGTCCCAGCAATGAGTAAAGAGTAACTAAGACAATGTCTTTCACTGAAGTGTAAATGTGTTTTGTCCCGTGTCTTTAAGTTGTTGGAGTTGTTTATAAGAAAGTTTCTCCAATCTGAGTCTCCTGCCATGGAGAATAGACCTTTTTTTTTTTTTTTTTTGCACACATAAGTTTGAAGCAAATTTCTTTATTCTCAGAGTTCAGAAATTTTACCAGGTAAAATGTCTTTTTCTCATTATTCCTCACTGACACTATCGCTGCCTTTTTATTTGAAGCAGTTATATTTTTGTCAATTGAGTTTTCCTCTTCTGGTGGCACTTTTGCTTTCCCTCAGTTTCCCTGGAACTACTGCACTTTTGCATATTATATCTCCTGGACCACCCTCCATGTCTCATTCCTTTCTTTCCTTCTTTTTTTTTTCTTTGCAGTTTTTGCACTTATGCAGTCAAGATAGTTCTACTTGATGTTTTAGATTGCTCATTTAGCTTTTAGTGGAATCAGTTCTGTTTTCAGTACTGCAACTTAAATTTTCAATTTAAAATAGAAATATTTACCCAACCTCCTCTTGCATAGCTACATATTTTCTATGGAGTTTTATTTATCTTTTATCTGTTTCTTTGATTAAAATTTCCTTATCAGGAAAACTTCTGGCTCTTTCCTTGATCTTCCTTCGTGCTAGAGGGTCTGTTGACATTCCTTCCATTCATTCCTATGTCCACTGGTGGTCTGGCTTCTGCCGGTGTGTGCTCAGTCAGGCTGGGAGCACTCTCAAACAGTGGTTGATTGGAGGGCAAGAAGCTGGAAATGAGCCATTGTGCTTTGCTCTTAGTGCTGCAGCAACAACTGGATCACAGAAGTTGAACCTTGGGGAGCACCTTGGGGAGCTGGCTGCTCAGCACACCGGGCCTGTGTATGTGTAGGCAGTAGGACATCTCACATCATGCTTTGCTAAGAAGGGCCTTTTCTCCCTTGTCCCTAGGCCACAGGTTCTCCAGATAATAGGAGACGGCCCATGGAATAGGAGATATTCGTGTATACACTGCCTGTTTCTCTCAGATCCCATGGCTCCTCTTTAGAATTCAGCATTGAGGGACTCCTTTATCAATTCTCTTTTGCTCTCATTGCTGCAGGGAATCTGAGGATGAAGCTCGTAAGTGTGGGCATAGGTTGTGGTTTTCTCAAAAGTCCTTGGTGCTACTTAATATATTAGTTTCCCAATTTGTGACTGTATTCACCCTCCAACTATCGACTCAGCTCCCACTCCATTTCCAAGGCTGTAAACCCCCCATTAGAATAAAGACCCTGTCAGGCCATCATAGATTTCCCCAGGGAAGTAGGGTAAGATAAAGGGATTACAGTCACTAGTGGTGCGGGGAACCACAGGCAAAGACTATTATTTTCCTTTATCAAGACTGTGGTAAAGGTCTGAGGATGCCTTCTGATAAATCCCAGCAGACTGGGGCATTGAGGGGGGAACACTGTTACTGTTGTAGCCTCCTGTATAAAGCTAAAATTAGAGGGGTAAGAGAGACCCCAAATGATTTCCATTCCTCACCGTACTCCTAAGCAAAAGGAGAGTTGAGAAGCAGCACTTTTCTGAAGTGAGTTATCCTGGAAGGGTCATTCTGCTGGCCAACTTGGAAGACCTAGCAGGCACATGCAGAAAGGAAACTGGCCAGACCTGTAGGCTCCAAACCTTGACCATTGCTCCATTCATGAAAAGATAGTAACATCTTTCTGGTTGCTGGATAGGATTCCAATATGTATTTGGTGAAAAGACTGAGTTCATGTAAGAAGAATAAATGGACTTTATTTATTTATTTATTTGTTTGTTTGTTTATTGCAGTACTGGGAATAGAACTCAGGAGCCTGTGCTTGCCAAGCAAGTACTTATTCTACTGAGCTATCTCCCTGGCCCTATGTAGGAAGAATACATGGATTATTCTTTGTTGTCTTTAACATCCAGGTAATCTCAATCTCACAGATTTATGAAAGAAGGCCAGTGCTTCTTTAAAAATCTCATAGAGAAGAACTGAAAGTCAAGAAAGTACATTTAGAATGGAAGTTGGAGGTAATCTAGATGGTTTCTTTGACACACCAGTTTAAGTCCTACGGATCTCACTGTTACATACCTGGGCCTGAAGAATCCACATTATCAACCACATTTAATTAGTGATATTATCCACATGTACAAAAACAATCCAGTTAATACTCCATTTTTTTTTCTATTTTTTGACCAATTTTGCATGCTTATATCTGATAATGTGAACAACTAATTTGAAGTTTTGTTGTTTTTGTTTTTGTTTTTCATTTATGTATTTGGTTATTATAGGGTCTCACTATGCAGCTCAGACTCTGCATGATCCTGCTGTTTTCAACCTCCCCAGTGCTGGGATTACATGTGTGCACCACCATGCCTGGATTTGATCTTCAACTCATTGTGCCTGGGGCCACGGCTGGCACGGCTTATGGGATCAAGGATTGAACCCTAGTCCTTGCACTTGTCAAAGCAGGCACTGAGCTATCTCTCTGGCCCTGAATAACTAATTTTATGCAATATAACAACCATTGTTGAACTTCTATCATTTTGTTGAGTGAAATTCTGTATATCATTTCTAATGTATTTTTGTTTTAGTATTTTTTATAATCTTTTAAACATTTTATTAATTTTAATGAGAAAGAAATAACAAGGCGACAGTTTCAAAACAGGTGAGTAGGACAGTTATAATAATTAATATATTACATATTGTTGTCTTTGTAGTTATTCAGAGTACAAGATGCAGACATGATATCTTTTCTAAACACTACGAGTGCAGCTGGTTGTGGTGGTGCATGCCTGTAATCCCAGCACTTGGGAGGCTGAGGTAGAATGTTCAGTGTGAGTTCAAGATCAGCGTGGGCTACAAAAGTGAGCCCAAGGCCAGACTGAACTGCATAATGAGTCCCTATTTCAAAAAGACAAAAAAAGACAAAAACAAAATAAAACAAACAAACAAACAAAAAACCCTCACAATGGGGGTGGGTTATCAGCAGAACTGGCAATGTCCAAAGCTGTTAACTTGAGCCTTTTACAGCTCAGCATTTTAATGTGGCTTTACTTTTTAAGCCTTATGGTTATATTTTTCTGCTGGATGGTTAGGACCAACATAAAGCAATACCTATATAACAACAATAACAAAAGATAAATAAATAAAATAAAACCATAAAGCTGTTGTATCTGACAAGGTTAGTCAAATCCCCTCAGAACTGACCCTGAAACCATGTACAGTGGTTTGAGTTTTTTTTGTCAGTGTTAGCCATCCAGATGAATCATGGTCATTGTTTGACCAAACTGCTCTCTGTGAAAGTCTAAGGGAATGTTTCCTCTCTAGGTGACTCTCCTTAGGCACACTATACATTGTCAATCCCTGTAGAAGAGTAACTTAATGATATTATTTTATATTTTTCAAAAATTAAAAACACATCATGAAATCTGTTGCTCAGATTAACACGTAGAGTTATGCAAGATGGGCCATGTTTCTGTTTTTGCTTTTGTTTTTTTGATCTTATTTTACTCTTCAAAATAAAAGGAAAATATAATTAAAAAAACGAGAGAAAGAATTTGGAGCGGTGCTAAGGGTAATGTTCATTTAACTGCAATATTTTTTGAATCAAACTTGTACCATATTTCCAATAAAAATATACATAAGTAAATAAAAAAACCAACCCAGATGATAAGAATCTGTTCCATCATACTCAGTTATACCCTCAGTCCCTACACAGAAAAATCTGGCGAGTCTGGGCAGTGCTGGAATCCTAAACCACTCTGGCTCAGGCCAGTAACCAGTATGGGTGACCAAGACTGGTGGCCAGAGGGCCAGGGGAGAGCATAAAAAGCCAGATGTGCCGAGAAGACTGCAGGGCCCACGGAGGCTCAGGATGGTCAGTGTGGCCACTATTTCAGGAAGCAGAGTGAGCAGGGCCAGGGGCACTGTAGAGGCCAATAGCAGTGTCCGTAATGACACTGTGCTGGGCAGAGAAGCTGCGCTCACCATTGTCCAGCCAGATGGCCAGGAAGTGGCTAGACCTAGACAAAGAGGGAGTAGTGAGCTCTACCAGTGGTGGAAGCTCTACCAGCAATGCAAAGGCCTCTCCACACATCAATTTTCAAAACTTCCTTAAACTTACAAAAAGTACTCAAGTGTCCTAAGTAATTTTGGGTTTCCAATAAAAATAACCAAATTTGAAAAAATATTTGCAGTTTGAAACTTTTGTCCTGAAAGAATTAGTCAGTAGATAAGAATTACTTTTCCCCTCCTCCCACCCTCCCTTTTCTTCTCTCTGAAGGGCTTCATTGAGACATAATTTCATAAAAGCAACTTCCTTTTTTTTAAAAAAAAAATTAGTACAGGGTCTACAGAGTCTCACTACACAGACTGGACTCATAGTCATCCTCCTGTTTTCAGCCTCCCAAGCACTGGGATTACAGGCGCGCACCACTACACCCAGTCTCCATCACTGTCTCAGTGCATCCTGCGGGCGGGGCCGGCCAGGCACACTAGGGACTGAACTGCAGCCACTATGCTGTGCCTAAGCAGGCACTTTTAGTCCACTAAGCTGTCTGGCGGGCCCATAAACTTCCTATGTTTAAGTTGCAAAATCCGATGTTTTGCCATCCATACACCTGTGCACTTTCCCATCATCAATCTGAAAATTTTCAGTGTGCTTTGTGTAATGCCCTCCTCCAGCATGCCTGTGTCTAGGCAACCATTGCTCTATTTTCTGTCATTATACATTGCTTTATATTTCCTGGAGTTTTATAGGAATGAAGCCACACACTATATACCTTTACATGTGTGGCATCTTTCACTCAGTATATCTTGTGGGAGAGACTTTCATGTCTTGTATACCATGAGTTTTAAAAATTGTATTGTTGTATATGGTTCACTGTATGGATTTACCACAATTTGTTATCTATTTGACTTTCAGGAGATTTGAGTCACTTCTAGCTTGAAACCTTTACTAAAAAGTCTGCTATTAATATTCAAGGTCACTCTTCCATGAACACTTGCTTTCTGCTGTGTTGGGTAAATACCCAGAAACTAGAGGCTGTGATAAGTTTGACTTCTTAAGAAGCTTTATCAGGGCTAGAGTGATAGCTCAGTGGTCTAAGTACCTTCCTGGCAAGTGTCAGGACCTGGGTTTGATCCCCAGTACTGCATGTTGTACGAGCCCTAGAACCCTGGGTGTGCCAAGCTAGCCACTGAAACTGAGCATGATGGTGCACCCCTGTAATCCTAGTGCTAGGGAGGCTGAGACAGGAGGATCACTAAAGGTCCAAGCTGTGTAGTGAGACTCTGTCCCAAAAAGAGGGGGGGGGGAGAGAGACAGAGAGACAGAGAGACAGAGAGACAGAGAGAGAGAGAAAATTTTTAAAGAAAAAGAAAAGTGGGGCCAGCGAAATGGTTCAGTGGTCTAAAACACCTGCTTAGGCAAGCTTAGGCAACGGCAGGGATCAAGGTTCAATCCCTGGAACCACATGCTGTGCCAGCTCCACCCTCAGGGAAAGCTGAGCTGGCCATAAAATAAAACAAAAAGAAAGAAAGAAAGAAAGAAAAGTTTCATCAGTCTGTTGTCCAAAATGATTCTTCCCTTTTACAGTCCCATGAGCAGGGTAGGAGAATTATATTTTCTCACCAATGCTTGCTATAGAGAGGACTTTTTGTTTTATCCAATTTAATAGGTGTGAAGAGGTATTTAATCCTGTTTTCACTGTGCTTTTCCCTAATGGTAAATCATGTTGAGATTCTTTTCATGTTTCTTTGTGATCTGTAGATCTTCTTGAGTGCCTGCTACAATAGCTTGCCTATTTTTAGTAAAAGACAAACAATTTATATGATCTGGAAAACCAGATATAGTTTTTTTTTTTTTTATTTTAAATGCTGTGCTACTTATTCTCTTCTTATTGAATTTCAGGAATTATTTATATATTATAGATACATGTCTTGTTTAGATATATGATTTGTAAATATTTTATCTTCTTTGGCTTGTCTTTTAATTCTCTTAGCAATATCAGCAGAAGCTTACAGTCTTAATGAAATGTAATTTATTGCTTTGTCATGATGTCTTTATGATGTCATAACCAAAAAACATCTGGCTGCCCTAGGGTACAAATTTTATTCTAAAGTATTTTTGCTGCTCATATTGTGTCCAAAAAATTGTACTCCTCAGGAAACCCCCAAATCTCTACTAAACTCTTACTTCCTTCGAAATAAGAACATTCCCCTGAGTTGTTATTGGTGTGTAAAACTGTCACCCAGAATTACTGCTTCTGTATTCTAGGTTAGCAAAGGGAAATGTTCTCTCATGAGGGCTAGAGAGAGGGCCTCCATACACCCTGGCCTTGACTTCCTCGGCTGCCCACTACATCCCATGCCTCCGGTCCTGAGCAACTGGGAAATATATCACAAAGTGGCAAGTGTTTTCTTCAGACTCCAAGGACAGGAGGAAACAAAATGTGCTTCTTAAAGCACTTGGGCCTCGTTGCAGAAATGACTGTACTCACAGAAAGGGGAGCGGGCACCACTCTCCCAGCATACTCACTTGGTATGTTAGTCAGCTGATAGCATCCCCTCCACAACCTTCACAGATGTACATTACTACTTTACCTGGAAACTAGGGGTTTAGTCACAGAGATGTGTTGTTCTTTGCCCAAATTACCCTGAAAGTTTCAAGAAGGGCTAGGACTGGAAACTGTGTCACTCTAACAGTGAAGCCTGTTTCTGGACTCATTAAGCTGCTTCTAGGAAGCAGTGGCTATTTGGCACTTGATCTGTTTTAGACAAAGAAATGACCAGATTCCCTCCACACAATTCCTGCTTTTCTAACGCTGTGGATTTGGTCTCTGGGTTGGGTGACAAGAGTACTTTAGAGTGCATTGCCTACTGCCACCCTCTTTCAGAAACTGGACTTTGGAGTCAGAGAACTAAGTTTAAATCCAAGTGTCATAACTTAGAAGTTATATGATTTGGGGTAAATTTTATGATGTCTCTGGGCCTCAATTCTCTTGTCAGGTAGAAAAGAGGAAAAAAAGTGGTATCAAAAGTACTGGCACTTGGACTTGATGCTGTGGAGGTGCTTACACAGGTACAGACACTTGGAAGGTCCAAATCAGGCTGCTTTTTGTCTCCGTGACAGCTTGGCAATGGTAAAAATATTAACATTGGAGCAGGACTGTGAGCAACTTGTGTAAGCTTTGGTTCTAGGTAGCACATGAATTCAGAGAGACAGAGACAGAGACACAGAGAGAGAGAGATTTAAAAAGCATAATTCTTCCTCAAGGTAATCATGTCAATAAGACTTCTAAAACCTAATGGGAAAATCTGATGTTAAGAAAGATTGACAACTATAAGCTAAATCCATTCCAAAGGAAATAAAGTGTAAAAGATAATGCGGAAGTTCCATAAGTAAATGTAGGTTTAGGGTACTCACAGAGATAACAAAACGTTATTTATGAGTAAAAGAAAAGTTTATGAAGCTAATAACCATATTAAATGAGATTAATGGATATATTAAAAGCAAATTTAAATCCTATAAATATAAGCATACAGAATGTCAAAATCAAAGTTTTAATGGAAAGAACTTTAGAATGGAAATTGCTGAAGAAGCACTTCATTACCTCGACTTAAATTCATTTGTGACTATCACAAAAAGGTTATAATAATGAAAAAAGTTTTAAAAATGGAGATTTTGTTTTGTTTTGTTTTGTTTTGCTTGGTACCATGGATTGAACTCAGGACCTTGTGCTTGCCAGGCAAGCACTTATTCCACTGAGCTATCTCCCTGGCCCAAAGAGTTTTGATGTGAGTTAGACTTCAAGAAGAGGATGAAGAAAATAGTAGAGCAATTAAATGTGTATGTTAAAAATTAGAGAAAACATAGGCATGAAGTATCTACACCCTTAGAGTAGACAATAGTTTCTTACATATGACACCAAAAGCACAGACAACCATGCAGATAGATGGAACATCACTAAACTTGCATACTTTTGGGCTTCAAAGGACACCGTTAAGAAAAAGAGATAACCCACAGAAATGGGGAAAGATTTCCTAGTCATATGCTAATTAAGGATGTATATATAACAAAGAGCTCCACAATTCAAAAATTAGAATAAAAGTTACCCGCTTAAAATTGGCAAAGAATTTGAGTAGAAATTTGTCTCAACGACTTATATGCAAATGTACAATAGAACATGTAAAGATACTTAACAACATCAACCATCAGGAAAATGCAAATAAAACTCTAAGTAAGATGCCACTTCGTACCCACTAGAATAGCTATAATAAAAGATAAGTAATTATATATTTTGGCAAAGATTACAGTTGAACTGGAGGCCTTGTGCACTGTAAATGTAATGTAAAATGGTGCTGCCATTTTGGCAACATTCCAACAGTTGCCAATCTTGATACACAGATTAAACATAGAGTTGCCTGGAAAATCTACTTCTGGATATGTGCCCAAGAAACATGAGCATATGTAAATGTGTGTATGTAGATAGTTATAGCATTTCTCATAGTAGGCAGAAATTGGAAACAATTCAACCACCCATCAGATGATTAGTGAACAAATACAATGTAGTCGATCCACCCAACAGAGTATTACTTGGCAACTGAACTGAATAAAATTCTGATACATGCTGTAATTTCAACGGACCTTGGAAACATCTTTCTCAGTGTAAGTATCCAGTCACAAAAGATCACCTGATGCATGATTCCATTTATAAGAAATGCCCGACACAGGCCAGTCTATAGAGATAGAAAGCAGACTTGGCTTGTTTATGGCTAGAGTGGAGGGATCAGGAAGAACTGAAGACAGGCGGCTTGTAGGTTGAGGGTTTCTTGATGATGAATGTTCTGAAATGCATAGGGATACGGTTATACGGTTCGATCAGAACATCAGTGTGTTAACTCGTGTACTTAAAATGAATAAATTGTATTATGTATGAAATGTATCTTTATTTTATTTAAAAGAATAAAAAGTCAACACAGTGTAAAAGTAGTCTATAGCTCCCATGGCAGGTAAGCAAAGGATATAATAAAGATTTGGACCTGCAAGTAGCAGAAGTATAGGGTCCATCTCTACCCAGAGAGATGAGCTGATACAGATCACCAAGGACCTTGTAGCTAGGGGAAAGCGCTGGAACTTATATGTAAGGCTGAGAAGGAACATCCACAGTCTCAAAGCAGAGCAGGAGCATGGCTACAGCTGTGCTTTTGCTACTTCATTCAGGGTACCAGGGGAGGACTCCCCAGACCCAGGAAGATCTGAAATAGAATCTGGAACTGAAACAGCAGTGACAGATGTTAAAGCAACTGGCATGCAGACACCAGGGATCTGGAAATCCGGAGATACTGGAGCTTGGGTGGCCACCAAGGGTCTGGAGAATGGGCAGGTACATAGGTGAAGATGATTGTGGGTTTGTTTTTTGATGTTTTGATCTTGAAGGTGTCTAAAGAATTCAGCCAGCTCTCTTCCCTTTCTCATGGGTGTAGACTGTGAAGTTTACTTGAGGAGGTGACAAAAATTACAGGGAGGAGTGATTTGTAAATTATTTCAGTTTGTGGCTTTTTGATACTGCTTTGTAATAATTATCTTGCCTTCACATTGTCTGCTTTGTGACAAGGAGCACTGACATCAGAAGTGCAGCGTGACATTAAGGATCGCAGAGTTGTATTGAAATAAGAGGATTGCTAATGTGCATTTTTGACATTTTAGCAGCATTAAAATCCGACTCTGTCACATTTGCAAAGTATGGTGAGCTGGGATCCAGAAGCGGTGTGTTATCATTGCCCGACACAGTGTTCTTTAATTATCAGCATCCTCACACTTCCTGCAGAGCAGATTGGAATCGCTAGAAATAGCACAAACTTGAAAATTAGTGTTTTTCTCTTTAATCAGGTTGCTATATTTACAGTTGTAATGGAGTTGGGATCTAACAAAGGTAAACTAATTTCGCACTCAAAGGTGAGGTAGTTCTCTCCTCTACATCTAGCGTGTGATGTTCCCCTTATTTGTAAGCTCTGCTTTTTCCGTCTCTCAATTTCCATAGTATGAATAATTCTCTCCATTTACCCCTCCCCAAAAGAGGTGTTTCTGCACTTGGTTTGTCCTTGTGATAATTCACTACGTTGGCAAGGAGCCCCTGATGAAGTGGAAGCTTTTGCTTTTCTTCCCAGTTGCTCACAAGACCGTGGCATGAGGCACAGTTGATCACATGAACTGCACAACTGTTTGGCTCCAGCAAAAGCCTAAAATCCTTGTCTGGGTCACTGAATGAATCACATGGAAACCATTGCTCATCAGTTTGTGACTGAGTGGAGAGGAAATGGCAGGAGGAAGAAACTTCAACAAGGGCACATGGATGGATAGAGTCCTGAATGGTACTGCAAGTGAAATGTATGAAATTGGTGTGTAGAAGCTCCTCCCCAGCTGGTTCTCCTTCATTCTCTGTATTTATTTTTCCTGGATCATAGTACATGGTATCTTGTGCAGAACTTTGTGCAGAATCCTAATATAAATCCTAATACAAATTCAGGCTCTAGTTTCTACGCTTATCCCTCACACATTTCTTATGCAAATTTTGGAGCTACTTAACTTTCCTTTGTAAGTGCTGGGTGTTCAGTGCACTAGTGATTCTGATGGTTTCAGGAGATATTCTGATTTCAGGAGCCATGAAAAGTGGAAGTAATGAATGTGTAGTGCTGGATAAAGCAAGGTATCTACAGTCTGCCCACCTTTCTGGACCTACAGAAGCTTCCAGTTGTACCACACAAGGCCAGCCTGAGAGAAAGCATGCCCCTCATGGTCAGTATCATTCGTGGTGCTGCTCACATGTTACATTCTTGCATTAAGCTTTGCAATGAATGATAGGTTCTTTCTGGTATGGGCATTGTAAACTGGAGGGAAGGATTGTAGCTAATACATCTCTGTTTTTGAAACTGTAATTGAGCACAGAGTCTACAGTTGTAGCTATTTGCTAAATAGATGCTGATAACAGTATGGAGAGAGAGACAGACAGTGAGACAGAGACAGAGAGACAGAGGGGAGTAGAGAGAAAGACAGAGAATAGAACAAATGAAATAGAAGAGAAACATTTTTAGAATAGGAAGACTATAAGAAATGGAAAAATTAAACTGCAGACAAGGAGGTACAAGAAGTTGAACATCACATAAGAAAAATGTAAGATGAAAAACAAGTTTAGAAGTCTAGGATTATAGGTATAATAATCTAGAATCTAGGCAAAGCTGGATGATACTTTATAGAGCACTGCCATCTATTCCTGTCCAAGGTCTTCAAGTGCTATGAGGTTTTTCCAGCTGATGGTACTAGTAAGAAGCTAACAGAAGTGCACAGTCAAATATGGCCTCTCTGGAAGTGGTAAATAACCTAAGTGTTGGCCACTGGTCCGTGGTATAATTACTTCACATGAGGAACCGTGAGCCTAAATTGGGTACCAGCTGCTTTCACTTCTGGATTACCATTCCTCTTCATTCTTATACTCTATATGTAGTCCTGACTCCCCTCTCAACTCTAGGGCAGGCGTGGTGTTCAGGCTTGGCCAATTATTGCACTGCATTTTTCTGGGCTCTGTGAGTGGTTTGGGGATGGTACATGACCCAATCCTAATCCTGAACAGTAACATACAATCTCAGAATTTCTGTGACATCCAAGAAAGAAAGCCAATACCAAATTATCATAAACATTCAATATGATGCTTAGTAGCTTCTGACATAGTAGAATGAAGAAACTATTGTTGCCTTTTCAACATACACACACACACAGACACACACACACACACACACTGGAAAACCATGTGGTAGATTAACTAATGGTCCACTTGTAACACCCAGCTGAGCTGAATCAGCGTGGTGCTGGGTGTGGAAGGCTCTCAGGACTATTGCCAATAGCATAAGTAGAGAAACAGTGGGGAGGATATTGTACTGTGGATTCTCTTAGAGAAGCTTTTACGACAACTTTCCTGATACGTACTCAACTGTTCTCATCATTGAAGGATATTGGGTCCTTGCTGTCACTGAGAGGACGGTTGAAGTTCTCTTCAGAGGAGCTTTGGTCTTCTCCTTGAGAGTCACTTCCTGGCTCCAGTTCAGATCTCTCAGCCTGCTAGCACAGATACTTTATCTTGCTGGTTAAAACTTTCTAGCTTCTACCACCGACCTTTGGGTTTCCCAGTGCAGATCTGTAATACAGACCTGCACGAGGTGTTGTTGTGGGCCCTAGGCCTCTGGCTGGATGTGTGGAGGATGTTATTATGTGCTAGAGATCTTCATTTGGACTTGTGTAGGACATCGTGGGACCCAGGCCCTCAGCTAAATTCTTTGTGTGTCTAGTGTGTGGACAGTTGTCCCATACTCTTGCATTTGACTCACAAAGTAATCTTATAGCTTCCATGTTCTATATTAAATCCTTTCCCTTGAAGATCCTGACTTCCACAACTGCTAAAAACAACTGCTAAAAACAACCTTTCCAGAGTCTGGAAACAGACCTCTGAAGTGTTTATTTTCATCAAAAATGGAGAGCTTGCAGCATCTTCTGGGGCTGCCCTGGTTCCTCATGTCCCTTCCTCTCAGTTTAGGGAAGGGGGTTCTACTGGAGTTGGGTAAAGCAAGAATAAGAGCAGCTTAATCACAATGGGGAAATATTTTTAAATCATCTAAAGTTTTTGTATCGAAATATGTAACAATAACTAACCAAATAAGCAAAAGATGGAACAAATATTTCACCAAAGGAGGCAGATGAGTGAGTACTACATGCATGAGAGGGTCATCATCCCCACCCATCATTAAAGAAGTAAAATTTTAAACCATTATGCTATATAATTATATACCCACTAGAAAACTATAATCAAAGTCAAATACTGAAGACAATGTAAAGACTAGAAACCCACTTATGCTGCTGGTAAGGTAGTATACTAGCATAGTCACTTTGGGAAAATAGTTTGACAATGAAAAAATTAAATATGAACTCAGGTGAAGAAATAACTCCACTTTAAGACATGAATCTAAGAGAAATGAAAATATATATCCACAAAATAATGTATATACAAATTTTGTAGTAGCATGACTTATAATGGCTTGAATAGAAACAGACCTACTGTACATGCCCTGGTGAATGGAGAAGCAAAATGCAATTTATCTATATAGTGAAATAGTCACCAAGAGAAAAATGGTATTCTGACACATGTTATAATATAGATGAGCCTTTAAAATACAATGCTAAGTTAAAGAAGCCAAACGTAAGAGATTATGTTATGTAACTGTGCTCAGAGAAAATGTCATAAAAGGGAAAATCTATTTCAACAGAAAGCAGATCACTGCTTGCCTGGAGCTGAGAATGGAAAAAGGATCGTGTTGTAGCCACTTTCCAGTCCCTGGGACAAAATACCCAATACCCACAATTTAAAGGAAGGCAGATTTACGTTTGGTGCACGGTCTCAATCTATGGCCATCTGGCTGCTCAGCAGAAGGGCATGGTGGAAGGGCATGATGGAGAAAAACTGTTTGATCTGTGACATTCAGGATGGAGAGTGAGCGAAGGAGAGGGAGAGGGAGGCTGCAGACAAGAATACAGCCATTCTAGGCCACAGCCCCAGTTACCAGGCCCCGCCTCCTAATAGCACAGAGTCTTAGTTCTCTTGGTTGGGACAAAATACCAAGCAGTGACAAGATAAGGGAGGAAAGGTGTATTTCAGTTCCCAGTCTGTAGATAACTCAGTCCATAGTCAGCAGGGTGGCACGGCAGAGGAGAAACAGCCCATGTTCACCACAGGGAAGGCAGGAGGCAGCAAAGCAGCCAGCAGTGAGCCTGCCTACTTACATTCCCTTTGTATTCCTTCATGGCTATAAGCCTATTAGTTGCTGCTGTCCACCCACAGAGTGGGGCTTCCCTTTTCAATAAATCTGTTTGGCCACACCCAGAGCTATGCTAATTCCCATCAGCCAGCACACTAACTTAACCCCAGAATCACATACCACAGATCCAGCCAGCTCTGCAAAGCCTCATGTCTGAGTCCACAAGGCCTTGGGGGAACATCTACAGACAAGACAAACCGCTCCTGTACTCATCTGCTAATGAATCTATGGATCAGTAGATTGTCCTCATGACCCAGGCACCTCCTAAGCACATGAGATGTCTGGGGCCGGTTTAGATATAAACCATAACCCACCCATCACAAATAAGTGCAAGGAACATTTTGGAGGGAAGAGCATGTTCTGAAATTAGACTGCTGTGGAGGCTGCTCAAATAGATGCACTTATTAAAATCACCCAATTAGTTATAATCAATGAATTTTATGGTATGCTAATTATAAGCCAACTAAGCTATTTAAAAAAGGAAAGAAATCCTTACCTTTACCAATGGTCAGAGACATACAAATCAAAGAGCCTAAGAAATAATATATTTGTTAATTAACAAAGTCACAAAAATATTAAGAAGGCATATTATGTATCACTGATAAAAGTGAAGATAATAATTGCTTTTGTTTTTGTACAGAAATATGAGAATAATTATTAAAATTAGGAACATTTATATTCTTTGTATTTCTGGCCTGGAAATCTATCCATAACAATGACAATATAACACACTTAAGTGTATAGTTTAAATGATCTCATAGCAGCTTTGCATTTAATAGAAAAAAAATCTCAGGAGTCAAATAAATATCTATTAATATAGGATAAATAAACTGTGATGTATCTATAATATAATTGCAGAATTTAGTTATATTTAATTTGAAAAGAAAATAGGTTAATGTGGATGAGTTAGGCAGGTGCCCAGTTCTTCTTAGTCCAAAGTAAGTGGACTGAGGTTGCATTTCTAAGAATGAACAAGATAAATTTCTAGAATACCAGAATAGCACTGGCCCACCAAGATTGCTGCCCTCTCTGACAAATCAGCAATGGCAGTAGATTGTTTTATTGTTCTTAATGACCTTCTCCCCTTACTTATGAAAGGTTTATACTTCTCCATTCCATTAACATACAATTTGTCCACATGGCTCAGTGGACCAATGAGATGTCTGTGGGAATGATGTGTATACAGTCCAATGAAGGATCCAAGTGACTGGGTATGGTGCTGCCATCTGGCTTTTCCTTCTATAAAACTTCTGATGAAAGGCTCTTCCTTCTACCTGGTGATTCAGGAGTGAGGCAAATCAAATCCATGGTCAGTCAGTTTGTAACATCAGGACAAAATCAGTATCCATTGTCTGTCACTGAGCATGATATCCAACACTAACACCTAAAAGAAGGAAAGATCCAATTTGGCCCTAAAGTGCAACCATTATGGTGGAAAGGTAGAGAAGGCCACAGCTCTCTAGTTCATGGAGGCTGGGAGTCAGAGCAGGACACGGTGCCAGAAAGGGACAGGTTAAACCACACATAATGCTCAAGGCTATACCTCCAAGGCCCATGTAAACATACCAAGAAGCATACATGTTATGGCCTGGGTCTAGTTTTCCCCCTAAAGCCTCATGCAGTCACAGGGCAGGTATTTCTAGAGTTTGAGATTAGCTCATGATCCACTGGGATTATGGGTGTTCCAATGGGGTTATAAATCTTAGTATTGCTGGGAATATGAGTGTAAGCACTAGGCTCAACCTGGGGCAGAGAGCCTGAGTGCAGCTTAAGAGAGACAGAGATAGACTTTCTCTCTGTTGCCATTGTTGGCCTGTTGCCACTGTTGCTGTTCCACTGCTATGAACTGCTGCCCTCTGCCATGTGCCACTCAGCCTTGGAACCAGCTGAATATGAATTGAAACCTCCAGTAACTGTGAGCTAAATAAACCTTTCCTTCCTCCATTTTGGGTGTCAGGTATTTATCCCAACAATCAGAGAAGAGTAACTGAGACAGTACTCTAGCAATCTGCTAGGCATTTCTTTATCCAATTAAATCAGTATATCAGATTTTGCAGTCATCCACTCTTTGTCTTTAACCATTAAATATTTTTAAAAGCAGCATAATCTAGAAAAAGCTGCCTAATACAGCTAGTGATCCAGGAAGTTGGCAGCCACAGTTTCTGGATACAAGAGGTACTACAGAATTTATGATCTAACCTTACACCCTAACTCCTGATATTCATGTAGTTAGGCATGTCACTGGGGTTCCTAGGACAGCTACTCAAGTTAGAGGCCTTTGTGACTGCAGCTTGGTAAGAAAAGCAGCAACAACCTTCCAACCTCAACTTCTCAGTCTATCTGTAATAGGTCCAGGAGAGGCAGGAGAAGTAGTCTTCAGCAAAAGAAATGGTCTAACAAGACAAAGAGGCAGTTAATATTTGACCCTCAGACCATGAGCTAACACTCATACTTTAAAAGAGAGAATCAAACTGCACCACTCAGGTTGTAGTCTCCGGAAGGCATTTTACACTGGAAGGAGGTTATCGAAGACTAGTGGAGCCTGTCAAAAGAACAGTCATTGGCTAAAGTGGAAAACTGTGCACATTAAAATAACAATAATTACAAAAGAATAAAATGCACTCAATATGCAAAAGTAAATTTTAAGGATTTTCAAATATTCTTGATGAAATAATGAACTTAGGCAATTTAGTCTTGGTATCAATGGGCAAAGGGCTTTAGAAGCTCTGTAATGGATGGGTTGGCTGACAGCATGGAAACCACTAATCCCTCTTCATATCAGTGGAAGCTCAGCAACCAGATGTAATGCAAAAAAGAGTTGAATCCAAATTGTATTAAGGCTTCGGATCCAATTGCTAGTTTCCAGGAAATGTAGCAGACAGAAGTACATGTTAATTGACATCATGAGGATAGATATAGTCAGCTTAATTCAGAGTATAAATCCTATTGTGTAAACCTCTTCTCTTCATAGATGCACCAAAAGGAACTTTAAAGAAAAAAGGAGAAAACATCATGAATTAAAAGATGGTAACTGGAATAATTTGCTTTGTAAATGAAAACCCGTACACTGATGAGGATGTCCGCTTCTCTCGGGAACTTGAAAAGGAGAGTCGAGCTTGCCCTCTCCAGATCATAAACCTCTTTTTCTTCCTCTTCAACACCAGCCAGGTTTCCTTTCTGAGATCACCCTTCCATTGCCACCTCTTCTTTCACTTGTTACAGTCAAGAAAGGGTTCTTTAGTTTTAATAATTCCCATGATCAGATTGGATCAACCTGCTGCTCCACAACAATTTATCTCAAAATACAGCATTTAAATTTAAGCATATGAAAAAAAAAAAAAAAAAGATAAAAAGCCAGGCGTGGTGGCGCATGCCTGTAATCCCAGCACTTGGAAGGCTGAGGCAGGAGGATTGTTGCAAGTTTGAGATCAGCCTGGGCTACAAAAGTGAGCTCAAGGCCAGCCTGAACTTCATAGCAAGACCCTGTCTCAAAAAGACAAAAATAAATAAATAAATAAATAAATAAATAAATAATAAATTTAAGCGTATGTACAGATTTGCTTCTGCTGTAACATAGTCACAGAGGATTAAGATGTGGACATTTTTACTGGGGTGAAAGTGGATTTAGGGTGGGGTGGGCATTATTTTGCTTCCCGAGGAGGGACTAATAGAACAAGAATTGCAAAAAGGTACATATTAATAATTGTTCGGGGCCCGGCGGGATGGCTCAGTGGTCTAAAGCGCCTGCTTGGGGAAGCTTGGGCGGCTTCAGGGACTGCGGTTCGATCCCCGGCACCACATGCTGCGCCAGCCCTGCCCTTGGGGCGGGCTGAGCCGGCCATAAAAATGAGTGAATAAACAAACAAAGGTTCTGAAACAAGAATAAAAATAATAAATAAAAAAAATTAAAAAAAATAATTGTTCATGTGGGGTGATGGATTCATGAGCTTTCATCACACTCATCTCAATTATTTTGTGCATGTATGAAAATCCCATAATAAAAACCCCAAAAGAATAAGTTAGATCTATTGCAGCTGACTACAATTTATATGATGAATTGTAGAGTGGGAGAAGTACACTTTAGAGAAGCAAAAGTAATATAATTCCAGTTTCATAAAATAAATGCAGTTAAAATTCTGTGTAGCATTGCCCGTCAACTTATTCTTTCCTTCTTTGATCTCACGTATTTTTGAATAATGAAATGATCCCAGAAAAAGCACAAAAGAGATATAAAGTTTTTAATATATTGGTTATATAAGATGCACAGATTAGGGTAAAGGAAAAGTAAGCAAAACTTGAAGAGTTTAATAAAAATTGTCAGTTTAGAAAGTGAATATGTAAGTCCATTCATGAAAAGTTCACATACGAAATTATTTAAATAAATGTGTATTTGCATACAGAAATACATGGCCAGTTTGTCACTGAGTTAGTTATCTCAGGGTAGAAAATGTTTTGGTTCAACTTTATTTTTCCCTTTCCTTTTTAAAAATTACTTTTAATAAGAAATAACAATGCATAACAATGTGACATTTTCAAAACCCATTAGTTGTACTTTTCAATATTCGATATAATGCATATTGTTGTCCTCCTTTTAGTTATATAGAGCCCAGGGTGTAGATGTTATGATTTTTTAAATCATTGGTACAACAAAATTTCTTCTCATTGAACTAAGAGAAAATAGTTGCATACATAATCCAATGTTTGATAATTGCAGTGGGTTATTGGTAAAACTGGCAATGTTGGAAGCTGTTGATTTAGACCTTTTACAGCTCAGTGTTCTAATCTAGTTTTATGTTTTATGCCTGTGGTTAAACTCTTCTGCTGGGTGGTTATAGGCAAATTTACGCAAGACCTGTAGAGCAAAACATGACTTTTGTATCTTTCAAGATCAGTCAAATCCCCTCAGGATTTACTTCAAAACCATATACAGTGCTTTGTAGAACTGCTGTCAGCATCAACCATCTGGATGAATCACAGCCATTTCTTGACCAGTTTGCTCTCTGTGAAAGCCCAAGAGAATGTTTTCTCGCGAAGTGACTCTCCTTTGGCACACTATGTATCTTCAGTCCCTTTCCTCTGTAGCCCATAATCTCCTTTCCATTTTTCTGTATTGTTTTAAAGTTATCATATATATATATATATATATATATATATATATATATATGTGTGTGTGTGTGTGTATATATATATGTATGTATATATATATATATATATATATATATATATATATAATTTTTTTGTAATTTTTTTAGAGAAAGGTCTACAGGATATTCAGAGTCTCACTACTAGATCTGACTCATAGTGATCCACCTGTTTACAGCCTCCCAAGACCTGGGATTACAGGGGTGTGCCACCACACCCAGTCTCCATTGCCATATCAGCGCACTCCTGAGTTGGGGCCAGCATGGCAGACCCTGGGATCAAAGCCCAGGCCCCTGTGCCTGCTTGCAGGTACTTTAATATGCAGATCTATTTGCCTGGTCCTAATAAATATATATTTATATGTTAAAAAGATAAAATTTTAATTGTGGAAAAAATGAGTGAAATGTAGACAATTATTATAAATAGTTCTAATACCAGCGGCTGGCCACACTCTCTTTCCTTCCCCTCTTATGACCTCAATAGAGATAGAACAAAATTCTATGCAAAATTAACACTGAAGATAATTCTATGAAGTCTAGAAGAAGAAAATAAATTACCCCAAATTTGTATACTTTGTTAGAAAATATACACAACTAGATATATGCAATAAAGTTTTGAAGCAGGCACTAAAATAGTAGAAGTTATAACTATCAGATCAGCAAAGGAGGAAAAAACGGAGGGTAAAGGGGAGAAAATCAATTAAATCAGTGTCTTCACGTGCATGCGCGCGCGCGCGCGTGTGTGTGTGTGTGTGTGTGCGCGTGTGTGCGTGTATGTGTGTGTGTATGTTTAGTAAAGTTCAGAAAAACGAAATAACAAAAAATCGTTTCAAAATGTTAGTAATCATATATGCAGCTAGCCATGGTGGCACATGCCTGTAATCCCAGCACGTGGGAGGCTGAGGCAGGAGGATTGGTGCAAGTTCAAGACCAGCCTGGGGTACAAAAGTGAACTCAAGGCCAGCCTGAACTGCATAGTAAGATCGTGTCTCAAAAAGGCAAACAAAACAAAATCCAAATCACAAATGCAACCATTTTTCCACCAAACTTTTAAAATAAAAGGACTATCATGACCAAAATTAAAAAGTATAAAATCTATCTTTCTGCTGCATGTAGTTGTTAAAAGATAAACTAATATAGAAAATTTAGAAAGAAAGAATGGAAACAGCATGATATACAAATATTAGCGAAAACATTTGTTGTAGGTCAAAGCAATGTTAATGCACAGTGTTAGGACACTGTGTGTTGAGTCATGAGGTATAATGAGTGTTTCCTTTTGCTACAAACAGCATGGCCTAGAAAGGTAGACCACGGAGAGGAAGGAGCAATCCCACCCTAGACAGGTGTTAATCCAGAGTAACCCAACTGATGAAGAAGGCAAAAATTAGCCAGGGAATCTAGAGCTTGTGTACTCCATGCAGGAAAGCATAGGAACAATGTTAGGGTGAAGAGAGGAGGGAAAAGAGCTGGCGGGCCCGAGGTTCACCCCCACTCACCCTCAGGCATCTGCCCGTGTTCGCATAGCCTCAGAGTTGGCTTCTACCCTGATACCACACTCCTGTGTTTCAGAGGAACCTGGTACCCTGAAGCTGAAGAAGTCAGCCAAGTTAGGTGAAAGGCAATCCAGACTTTGAAATACAAATTGAAAACATATGCCAACCAGAAACAGTTTTTTAAGAAACGTGTACAGGTTGCGGACCAGGGACTACTGAGGAATGTTTCATTCTATAAATGAAAGCCCGAGAAAACAATATTAACATGAATGATGTTTACAATGTGCTGTTAACAACCTTTGAGTGAAACTCAAACACTAGAACGATTATTCACTCTACAAACAGCTTGCTCACTTTACAAAATAGTTTTGCCGCAGGGTGCCATTGAGTAATGAGCTCCTTACTGCATTCTGTGCAGGGAACCTCCTTGCAAGTTGGAGCCAGTGCCAGTTCAGAGACAGGAAATCCTAGCCTGGTATGCTTTTCTTCTTTTTAGATTTCTTTGCAGCTGGGATGGAATTGCAACCCAGGTACAAGTGTGAACCAGCTGTATCTCCAGGTGGCACCAGGGAGTTGGGGTGGGAGTAGTGGGTGGGTGAGGTGTGCTGCAATTGCTCAAGTTTCCGCACCTGAATTAAATGGCTATTTGTAGTAATGAACATGGAGAGGGCTATAATTTTGAGATCACTCTTAGCCAGCAGTGCCAGGCTGAGAGTTGAGAGCACAGGCACTTTAAAGTCCACTGTGGAAAAAAACAAAAAACAAAAAACAAACACTTCTGAAAACATCATGCATAATATTTTAGCATAATGGAGACAGGTACACACTGGTCATATTGTCGTAAAGCTTGAATTAAATAAATAATACAACTCACTGTAGAACAATATAGGCAAGCAAAGGGGCAGGAAAACATATCACATACACACACGTAGTCAGCCCTCTGTGGATTCTGCATCTGTAGATTTAGCTAAATATAGATTAAAATATTTTAAAAGGATAATAAAATCTTTACTGGTCATGTACAGTTTTCTCATCAATATTTCCTAACGAATACAATTGTCAAAAATTTTTATTATCTGCGGGGGACCCTACAACAAATCTCTGAAAGAAACCAAGGGATGAGTGCATGTGTGCATGTGTGTGTGTGTGTGTGTGTGTGTGTGTGCACACGTGTGCGTTAAATCTCAGCTATACCATTGCAGGGAATTTATTTCATCCATTTCATAATGTTGAGGTCAAAGGACAGTACATTTTCCAAGTCACCACGTGGGGAGATTTACTAGTTGAGCCCATCTCCAAGTTTAAGAATATCCAATCCCATTTTACCAAATATATGCCTCAATATTTGCTTAAATTTCTAAGTTTAAAAAATGTACAAGGAATCCTAGATATGTTCGAATCTGCATTTGTTTGGTAACCAGGGAAACCGCACAATTGATCATTGGTAAATTTCTGTATGAAATGTTATGATGGGAAAGAACAGATGGCTGAGATTCGTAGAAGTGGGTGGAAACAATTTCTGTTTGAACAGTTGAAAGCCAAATGCAGAAGGTGCCGTTCAAGCTATACAAGGAAGCTCGGGAAGACCTGAATAGGAGAAGAGTGTGCCGGTGTTTCAGGTGGTAGCGGGAGAGCTAGTGAAGCCCCAGGAGTCACAAAGAGCCTGACGCATGCGTGGAGCTGAGTGGAGGCCACGTGTGGGGTGGAAGCACCGATGCGGTTCCTGGCTCTGAGACTCACTGGCTTGTGATAGTGAACAAGCTGCTGGATTCTCTGTGGACTCTCTGTGCGTTCATTTCCTCATATACGAATGAGAATAATAATAGTACTTGTGTTTTATGTTTACTGTGAACACAGAATGTGTAACTGTGTGTGAAGCACCTCAAACTATATCAGGAACAAAACAAACAGAACAGTAACATGTGCTAAATAAGGTAACTGTGCTGAGAGTCCTCAGGCCCTTTGGGTGCTATGCTGAGTTAGTTCTTGCAGCAGCCCTTGTGCGGTAGTTATTGTCTATGCTCCTTCCGGAGGTGGGTAACTGCTCAGAGGTCATTAGGGGAGGTGCTGGATGTTTTGGGCTTTCAAGCTCCTAAATTCAGCCCAAACTGTTCCGCTCATGGGAGGCCACCGTGCAGTGTGGGAGACATGGGTCTTGAGGAAAAAAGGCAGCTAGCTCTACAGAACATCCCTGAAGACGCTGTGGCCAAGCCTGATGAGGGCGAGATGGGGTGTTCTCCCCCAAGATGAGTCTGTAGACAAGTTCAAGCTCATGGTCACACCAAGGATCTGTGGATATGTGACAACATGATACTGAGTCCATCTCTAACGAACTACATCCAAAGCAAAGAACTGAGGTTTTCTCTAGATTCTGAAATGAGTTTTTGACATGAAATTTGACATGAAATTTGATTCTAGTACTACCTCTCCAAGAATTCAGCTAGCCCTCTGCGGAAGGGGGTGCTTTGTAGCTTGAGTCAGGATTAAGAGGCCTCTTTTCAAAGAGAAGCCACACCTAAAATAGAACTACTGTGAAGCCTGCACTCCCATCAGGAAGTCCTGCCCTTGGGCTGCTGTCCCAGTCTGAGCGGACTCTTATCATTCTCTCAGTCCAAGTGGTCAAGCATAGTTACCTCCATTCTGTAGGCAAGCATGACTAAAATGGTGCAGAAAAGTCCTAGGAGAGTGAGGAGAGAGGCCTGGCTGGACCTTGCTCTGGATCAGCGTTGAGCAGGACGTTGAAGGAGACTTGTCCTATGGCTCCTTCTTCAGCTGTTATATGGGTCACCTCCTCCCATACTCTTTAGTAGGTGTGTGTCATCAGACTGATGCTGCAGGTAGTGCATTGCTCCAGTTGTACTCTTTTTAAAAATATGGTCTTATATTTTATATACATAAGAATATAAAATGGTAACAACATATAAAGTTATTTACTTGATTCAATCCAAGAATAAGGGTGATTTGATTTTTCATTACTCACTGTTGGGATTTTAGGAGACAATTCAGTCTGCTACTTATTACTCAAGTCCCCTTACTTTTTTCTAAATGCCCTCTTCTGAACAGAATTGTACCACCTATACTCTGCCCCTGCCTCTCCTATGACTCCTGCCTGAGCTGTTCTTAATTTCACTGGACACATCCTATTCCAATTAGGTCACCAACAGGGCACAGGTGGGTATCTGATTCTGTGGTGCTAGGAGCAGCAAGCCATGGAGAAAGAGAGAGAGACAGAGAGAGAGCAAGAGAGAGAGAGAGAGAGAGAGACAGACAGACAGACAGACAGACAGACAGACAGACAGAGAGGAGACAGGAGAGAGAGATAGGAGAGACAGGAGAGGGAGAGGAAGAGGGAAAAACATGGGGTAAAGCAAAGGCTTTCACATCTTAGCATGCACCCATGGTATCCGGAGGACTCCGGCAGACACAGGTTACCAGGTCCCAGGTCCACATGACAGTTTCTAATTTAGTGTCTCTGAGCTGGGTAGCAACAATTTGCATTTCTCATGAGTTCTTAGGTGATGCAGATGTTCAAGTCCACGTGCTAACCAGGAGGATCGCTGACCTAGACTTTTCCCTGCTTCAGTGGTCCCAGGAGCAGACGGCATCTTAGTAATGGAAAACAGTGGGAAGTAGTAGGCTATTGATTTTCTATCTATTTATTTAATCGTTTATTTATTTTGATTACCAGGGATTGAATATAGGGCCTTGCAT
The DNA here is from genome assembly GCA_004027025.1 of Myocastor coypus. Classification (NCBI taxonomy): domain Eukaryota; kingdom Metazoa; phylum Chordata; class Mammalia; order Rodentia; family Myocastoridae; genus Myocastor; species Myocastor coypus. The sequence continues at coordinate 12,039 of PVJA010016899.1, read as the reverse complement.
TTGCCAGGCAGATGCCTAAGCCACTGAGCTATCTCTCAGGCTCAGTAGGAAGTAGGAGGCATACTTGCGCAGAGTTAGGTTGGGATGTTGGGACATAAAGATCTGGACGGACTCATTTCCCGGCTTCTCCGTCCTGCATAAAGGTCATTCCCAAGGGAAGAGAGATGGTACAAAAAGCTGATTAAGGATGTGGACCATACCAGTGACAGCTGGTGCCTTCCCACATTGTCAGAGCACCTTCTCGGAAGCCCTCCCCCACTCAGGGCACTGCATGCCTCCACGCTCTATGCATGCATGTTCCCCCTCTCGGCCCCATGTGTTATATCTCTTTGTAAGCTTGCTGAGGACAGAAATTGGATTGAGCCTTCATTTATTCACCCATACAAATATGAACCGAACCCTCATATGAGCTATTATGTGTCTGATGCTGTGCCTAACCTTCATCAGCTTGCAGTGTAGTAATCCCAGATCATAATTCTTGGGCAGCCTCTGTCCTCAAGCTGCTAATTCAACTGCCACAAGCTCTAGATTTACATTTTCACAGGCTGCCAATTCAAAAGAATAGGGGAACTTAGATATCTGGTTTTGCTGGTGCATGCTAGCTTTTACTTCAGGAAAAACTCACAAAGAGCAAATCAGAAAGTTCAACAACAATTATATTAAAATACCTATATGAAAGTACGTAAAAGTTATGAGACTGTAGAAGAGTTCAGGGGCCAAGATTATTCAGGAAATCTTTCTCTTATTTTATTTTCATCTTAGCATCTTAGTTCTCATTTGGTGCCTGACACATCACACCAAAGACCTCAGGCCAACAATGGTAGCAATAAGCCTGATATCTGCCCACTCTCTTTATCCCAGAGGCATTTGCCAATGTGAAAGACCAGATAGAGCCTGGGAAGTTCGGCAGAGCTTTAATAAATCTCATGAGAATAGATGCTGGGGACAAGACTATGAATATGAATTCAGGACCCAAGCAGATGGAGAAGACTTGTAAACACTCCAGGCTTTTGGTTAGGACTCTCAAAAGTAAACACCCTAGTAACAAAAGTTAACTAAACATAGGCCATCGTGCATAGGCATAAGATCAGTGAAGAATCATCTCCATTTCCGTCTGGGTTAAGGTAACTTTGCACTTGCTAAATCTCTGATACATTAAAGACCTAATGATTTTTTGAGGAATAAAAGATTATCCAGTGCTTCATATTGTTACTTCGGTGATTCACACACCCTATGTGACATGGGAAAAGTAACAGCTAAAAAGATCTAAAAGTTGACAATACAAAATACCCTTGGAATGCCCAGTAATTGAGGCTTTAAACTACGAGTCTACTATGTTTCAGAAAGTACAAGAGAAGAAGTAACATCAAATGGAAATGCTGGGAGTAAAAGCATAATAATTGCTATGGTTTGTATCTAGGTGTCCCCCCAAAGCTTCATGTAGTCAATGGTGTGGCTTCTAGATTTTGTGATTAATTCATGATCCAATGCGGAGATTATGGGTGCAAGGGTGGACAATCTGCATTACAGTGGAAGGAGGAGAGAAGCTTGCTAGAAACTGTAGCTGCTGCTCCTCCTTTCGCTTTTTGCTGTTTCCCACTGCCATGAACCGCTGCTTTCTTCCACGATCCACCCTACCTTGGAGACAACTGAGTATGGACTGAAATCTTCACTAACTGTAAGTTAAATAGACTTTTCCTTCCTTAATTCTGGGTGTTGTGAATTTTATCCTAAAAGTGAGAGAAAAGTAACTAAGACAATAGCTCAGAATTCAGTAGTGGGTTTTAGCACTTGGTTAGTTTATATAAGAAACAAAGAAAGCTAATGAGATAGAAGACAAGGCAGAAGAAGGTAGCCAGGCTGAAGCATGGGGAGATAGAAGGATAAATACACATGCGTGCACTGTATGCGTGCACACACAGGGAGTGTGAAAGGTATAAGCGATGCTGAAAGGTCTCACATGGGTTCAACACTCAGATAAGAATAAGGAGATACATAGAAAAGCAATTATATGAAGTTCAAATGACAAGGAATTATAAAAATATTACAAAAACCACAAAATTGAATAAGTGTTAAAAACCTTAAGCAAGACACAAAACCATCCATTATAACAGATTTTTGTTAATCAGACAAAGAGAACAATCATCAAAGCATCTAGGAGATTGGTGAAAAAGTACATACTGACGTCACAGAAGCAATAGCTCAGCCAGCAGCCAGCTTTCTCCAGAAGCTGTTTAATCGAGGAGACAATGGAATAGCACATTTAAGGTGATGAAAGAAAATAAAGACAAATCTAGAATTCAATATCTTGGAAAATATTCTTCAATTATAAAGTCAAAAGGGGGAATTTTAAGATCAGCTAAAAGAAATAATCAATGTCAGTTCTACACTAAAAAAAAAAAAACCTACTAAAGGGAACTTTTCAATAGCATTAAAATTATCTTGAATAAAAACAGATGAAGAAATTTAAAACAATGCAAAAGTTAAATATGTAGACTATGAGCTGATACATTTCTGTCAACGCATTTATCTTATGGAAAACAGCTATGAACTGTAAAAACATGTACTGCAAGCATTAAATAGAGAATACAAAACAAAAGTTTCTGGAGAGTTGAAACATGAAAGAAGTGACTAGCTTGGGTCTTAAAGTAGCCTAGCTAAGAATAAAAAGAATAAATAAGATTTGTGCTACTCTAGACAAAGAGTTTTCAATATGAATATCAGCCAATTATTTTCTGAAATGCAAAGGTACATTCTTCACAGGGTCATGACAAATCCAGAGTCTTCACATCATCTGATTAAAAGGTCCAGGATAGTGCTCATAACTCTTCAGTACATGAAGAGGAAAAATATGAATCAATCTCAGAAGAAAAAGGCAATTAATAGGAATAAACTATGATATGATTGAGATGTCTAAATTAGCAAGCAAGAGCTGGGGAGCAGCTATTGTAACTATGTGCAATGAAGCAAATGAAAATATGCTCTCAGTAAAGTAAAAGATGGAAAATCTATCAGAGAAGTAGAAACCGTAAAAAGTAAAAAAAAAAAAAAAATATTAGCATGAAAAGGACACAATGTTTTATAGTAAAAATTCAATCACTACTTAGAAACAAAATGTAGACACCAGGGAAAGATGTCAACTTGAAGATAACATAATAAAAATTATTAAAGTACTAAAGAGTATACACAGTGTACTGGTTTTCAATTTATTATTGTGTTACAGCCCAGCAAATATGTCATACATCAAAAACATTTAAAGAACCTAACCTACTAGACTTTGCAAAACAATACACATAGGATAGCAGTTGTTTGTCCTTGCAACTATAAGGCTCCCTGAGAGTTACAGTTCAGACCCACCGTCCAGTGGTGCAAGAGAGAATTAATCATGCCCTATAATAGCCTGGGAAACAGATCTAAATTTTAAATGGAATTTAAACTAACAGTTTCTAGTGGATATATATTGCTTTCACACCATTATAAAGTGTTGAAATATTAAGTCAAGCAATTGTTAAGTCAAAAACCGTTTGAGGGCTGGCCAAATAGCTCAGCAGATGGAAATGCCTGCAAGTAGGTGCAGGGTCCACGGGTTCAATGCCGGGGGTACCTTGCTGCCCTGCCCCGCCCACCTCCCAGCACACTGAGACAAAAATTGAGACTGGGCATGGTGGTGCGTGCCTATAATCCCAGCTCTTGGGAGTTTGTACACAGAAGGCTCACTACCTAGTAATGAGACCCTGAACATCCTGTAGACTCTTCCCTAAAATATAAAAAAAATGAAAAAAGAGAAAAGAAAGGAAGTATTTGTATGTGAATAAATGTAAATCAATATTGATATTAAATGATAATGATAACCTATGGATTTAAAATATTTAAAATACAAGCAATAAATACTCCCAAAGTAGAAAGGGTTAAGTTGGGTTATAGTGATCTAAGGTCCTTCAATCTCTGTCTTAGTTACTTTTTACTCGTTGCTAGGACAAATATCGGACATTCAAAATGAAAGAAGGAAAGGTTTATTTAGCTCACAGTTTGCGGAGGTTTCAGTCCATATTCAGTTGGACCAAGGGTGAGTGGAACAGAGCAGAGAGCAACCAGTTCATGGTGGCGGAACAGCAACAAAATGCCAACCAAACCGGACAGCAGAGAGCAACAGCTCTAGTCTGTCTCTCTGTCTCTCTTTATATTCCTATCAGGCTCTCTGCCTTAGGATATCTGCCTAGACCACACCCATAGTCCCAGCCCCACTCAGACTGATAATCCCATCAGTACTAAAACACATAATTCCAGTGACTCATGAGTCAAGTCTGAATCTATAGAAGTCCCCACCCAATGACTACGTGAGGCTTTTTTTGGGGGGGCAGGGGGCAACTAGACATAAACCATAACAATTTCCAGGGCCCAAAGGCATACAAATTATGAAATTATGGATCTATGTTATAATCTGTGGTGAAAAATTAAAGAGAAGTTAATGAACTGAAGTCCTAAATGTACTTTTGGCTTAAACAATACCTTCAGCTGGAAGGAGAGGTGGATTAAAACTTTGCTGGCAAGTCTTGAGTTGTAGTCATATTCTAGAAGAAGAAAGCCAGTACCTCCCAAACCCATTGGATAGCACGATAGCAAGATATGTCGGAAAAAGTCTCCCACTCTAATTTTGGGCTTGTCCATGTAACTTACTTTAGCCAATAGAAAGAAGTAGAAGCAATAGTGTGCCATCTTCATAACTAGACCTCAGTAAGTGTTGTGTGTTTACATCCTTTCTTATTCTTCTTAAAATGGATGTGAAAACATGCCCAGGGTGTTACAGACACAAGGCAGAGTTCAATCAGCTGCCCTAGCAAAGGCCAGCCTGCATGAACACATTGTTAATTGGCTCTCAGAAATGTGAGGAGGCCAAAGAAGATAACACGCCACTGATCTCAGCCATGCAAGCAATAAGCACTTCTATCTGTAGACAAAGATTGCACAAAGGTTTGCCATGCAGCGTTACTACAGCACAAACTGATATGACTCACAATGCCTACTGCAGGAGAGTCAGGTTGTCATGCACGGAGCACAGATCCTTGAAGAGAGAGAACTCAGTGGATGAAGCAGAGGTCATGGTGCTAACTTGTGTCTGCTCTTCAGCTGCTGACATTTAAGATGCAGACTGGAATGAGCATTGCTCCGTTTAAAGGAGCACATCCACGAGCTCAGCACTGCAGGAGACGCTGCCATGTGAGTGCTCCTGACTCCTTTCAGAGCCAGTGTGCATTTGCTTTCCAAGAGAGTTTTCTTAGATGCCTAATGTCAGCACTGAATGGGGCGAAAATGGGTTTGGATGTGCTTTTAGCAGATGGGCAAATAAATTGCTTGAGAAATAGTGTGCTCTGCTTCCCATCAAGAAGTGCCTCCTCTTAATGACCCTGTCAGTAGTGTCTCCTAGAAGAAACGTACAGTAAGTGGTGTTTTTATGGAAGCTAGTTGCCAAACTCACGCTGAACAGTCAGATTCTAAGTGCTAGATGGGATTAATAGGAGAGGAATAATTACAGTCCAGGGGGAAATCAGTTTGAGTTATTATGTAAATACGTTATATTTTCATAGCATTTGACTTTTTTATTTTGTAACTACTTAGTGTGTTTCTTGGAGAAAATGGGACGAAATTGTAGCAAGAGAAATTGATGGCTGGTGTTAGAATTGATGGCTTAGAAACTGATTGGAGAGTTTGGTTTTCATCTTTTCTGGAGGAAGAAATGAAAGGTCAGAAAGCATTGAAATCTTAGTGTTTTCCAGAACTTTCTCCTACCCCTAGCCTTGTTTACAACCATCAGGAACACACATTCACTTTCTAGCCAAGGGCAAAATTTCACTACTGACTTCACTTTTGTTGGGGACTCATGGCTAGTTCTTTAGGGGAAAGAGCATGGATTTTGGGCTCAAACATCCAAATAGTCATCCAAGTGCACTGAGCATGGATACCATGGATCTGGCATTGGGCAGAGTGCACAGTTTAGTGTCTTGCTTTCATTGCAATGTGAGAGACAGAAAGATCCAGCCCTATAAACAAAAGTACAAATAATTTTTTTCTTGTATCTATGCTCTTGGGTAGTGGTATATTGAAACATTTAAAAATGACTAAGGTAAGTGGAAGTTTGTTAGAGATAAGGTGGCCAGGGAAAGTCTTTCTAAATAGGTAACATTTGTGCAAAAGCCTGAGGGAACTATAGAAAATATATAAAAATGGAGGAGAATGCTAGTGCCAATGCCCTGTGGCGGGAATGTTCTGGGAATGTTTACTAAACAGCAGGAAGTTCAATATGGCTCAGCTGAGAGAGCCAGATGGAGTGTGATCAGAAATGGGAGTTTGGATCCAGATATCTGGGGGCTGCCGGACAGGTAGGCACTTTGAATTTCACTTGAAAAATGATAGGACTGAGGCAGCTTTGAAAGATTTGGAGCTGGGAAGTGACAAGTCTAAAATGAATTTCTAAGGGACCACTCTGGGTACTATGTAAACGGTCTGCAGGGACATGGAGGGAAGGACATCCAGTGAGGAGTTGATGGCAACAGGCCAGGTGAGAAATGATGTTGTCCAGGGCCAGATTGGTGGCAGTCAAGCGATGACTCATTTTGATAGGAAGCCTGAATTCTGGCAGTGTCTCTCACCTTGGGCAAGTTATTTAGATAAACTTGAACTTCGGTTTCTTCTTTAAAAAAGAAGAAAAGTTGAGCTTCAATTTCTTCTTTAAAAACATCTTGATGCACACACTTCCTTTGTCATCATTTGGTGCACTATAGATCCGGTGTATCCTAGGGCCTTGCCAGTCCACATTCTCCCTTGTAGATAATTGCCCTCCTTTCCATGAAAGAGAAACCCTTCTACTAATTTTGGAGCATTGGTGGTTATTAGGATTTTTCTTTGGTGAGTGTCTCATGACCACCTCTTGTCCATGGAAGGCCCCTTGTTTTTCCCCATTTCTCTTCCCATTCTCCTTTGACTTCTATCCTCTGCCAATCATTCTGAAGAGCCTAACGTGCATCTTTTGCAAATGGCATGCTATTATTCTGTGCATGTTTTTTTTTTTTTTTTTAATTTTCCTACTTTACAGCATATAGTTCATTTTCCTTCTTAAATGAGCTGTCCTTTCCAGGTCCAGTCTCATTGCCATATAGATATTTTATCCTTTGGTGCTGTTAACCAGTGTATTTGCCACAGTGAGCATCCACTATGAATAGCATGAATACTCTCCTAGTCCCCTATATGCTGAAATATTGGAACATCTCCCACACTCCTTGGGCTTGTGTGGAGACTGCCAATTGCAACATTGCTTTTCAGAGTGGTGCATTCCTCCCACCAGCAGCACATGGGGGTTGGCAGTCTCCTGCCTCCTTCCTGACATTGGGAATTACCCAGTTTTCCCATCTTACCAGTCTAATGAGTGCTAAGCTCTTTGTTATTTAATTAGCATTTCCTCAATTACAAGAGAATCTGAACATCTCCTCATATGCTTACTAGTCCTTTGAGTTTCCTTCTCTATAAATTCTCAAATCACATCCTTTCATATTTTTAATTTTGGGTTGCTGGGTACTTTCCTTTTGACTCCCAAGAGTTTATTTGTAACTTCCAAATAGTAAATTCTATCGTGATGTTAGATGCTACAAATACATCTATTAACATTTTCCACATGTCTCTCATTGAACTGAAAATACTTAGTTTTGGTAGGATTGAACCTACCTATTTTCTGCTATGTAATTTGTGCTTCTGAAGTATTATTCAGAAAACATTTTTCTGCAGAATATTCTTCAACTTGTGAATATGTATCTACTATAATCACTTCAGATACTTTATTTACACATTTAAAATATTTTATCCATTTGAATTGCAACAATATTTGGTAAGGATTCTGTTAATGCTTCTTATGTTTCATTTTTTTCACAATATTATAAGCAATACTGTCTGATCTAAGTGCCATTGTTTCAAAGAAGAAAATGAGGAAGAACGAAGAGGAGGAGGAAGAGGAGGAGGAGACGCCATCTTTTTTGGCTTTCCATTCGATTTCATTTCATTCTGCCTTAGACCAACACTGGACTGTATTTTCATGATTGTGGTTTCATGGCATATTTTATGTCTGGTAAAACAAATTTCTCCTCCTTATTCTTCTTTCTTAGATGTGTCTAACTTCACTGCAGATTTTTATTTATTCTATGGAAATGACCAATGTCTAACTTAGATAAAAAGTTATATATGGTTCCAAGTTTCCAAGTTTACTATACTGAATAATTATGATCCTTTTATGTCTATGGTCTAAGATGTCAATAATTTAGGTGGATGTATATAAATACCGAGACAACCCTAAAATGTAGAATATATTCATCACGTCAGGAATTTTCTTGTGTCCTTCTGTCAGCCCTGTTTGCTTCTACCATAATCACTTTCTGTTCACTACTTCCACAGGTTGGTTTGTCTGATTTAGGAATTCATGTAAATGGAATCAGATATTCCATATTATTTTAGCTTCACCATCTTTTATTCAGGATTCCTCACTGCTGTTGCAAGTATTAGTGTTGCATTTCTTTTCCTGCTGAGTCATTTGTTTTCATTTCCCTATTGATAGACATGGGCATTGCTCCCAATATTTTTGATATTCTATATACAGTTATTACAATTATTGTTGGAGTATTTTTATTTTCATTTGATAGATACCTAGGGAAAAGATTGCTAGGAATTTTAGTAGCATTACATTAACTAGAAAACTCTGCTAAGCCATTCTTCAAAGTCATTGGTGCAGTACACATTTTACCAGCAATATTTGAGAGTTCCCGTTCCTCTAGCTCCTCCCCAGCACTTGGTATTGACAGTATTCTAAGTGGGAGGAATTCTAGTGGGTGTGACCTACATCTTACTGTGGGTTTAATTTGCATTTCTCTGACCATTAATGATATTGAACACTTTAGATCTTTAGTGACTCTTTAGTTCTTTGAGTCATGATTTTCATGGATTATTTATTTCTTTATGGCTGACATAAAGGTGTTCTCAGCAGTCCTCATCCTTACATCCATTTCATGCAAGCTTTAGTCAGACAGACAAAAGTATTTTTGCAGTTATAGCAGGTCTTTTCATTTCATAATGGTGCTTTCTATCAGTATAAATTTTTAAATTTTAGGAGACAAGTTTATCAGTTTTATTTCTTTTATTATGGTTCATTCTTTTTGAGTTCTAGTTAGGAAATCTTTATGGACCCACTATCACAAAGACATTTTCCTATGTTTTATTTTATTCAACACAGTTTATGAAAACAAAGAAAGTTTATAATTCTAGTTTTTACACTTAGATCTCCAGTATCTCTTAAGGTGTGTGTGTGTGTGTGTATGTGTGTGTGTAGACTGAGATTAATTTCAAGGTTCAGATTTTCACAGAAACATTTACTTGTTTTGCCACACTCTTAGAAAGACTTTCCTTTACTCATTGAATTACTTGGGTGATTTAGTAAAAAATCAATATACATGTGTGCATGTTTGTGGGTTTTTTATTCTGTGCCATTTATAAACTTTGCCAATAACAAACTGTCTTGATTCCTATAACTTCAAAATAGATTTAAGTCAGTTGATATAAGCATTTCTATTTTGTAATTTTTCCAAATTGTTTTGACTGCACTAGATCCTGTACATTTCCATATATACTTTATAGTCATCTTTTAAAAAATATATATTTAGTACAGGGTCTACAGGCTCTCACTCATCAGACTCATAATGATCATTCTGTTTTCAGCTTCCCAAGCCCTGGGATTACAGGTGTGCACCACCAAGCCCAGTCTCAAACATAGTCCCAGCAGGTCCGGGGGTGGGGGGGTCAGTACGGCCTGCCTGGGATGGAATACTTATCTTTTTAATTGAAAAGAAATTCCAGAAATATTGATATGAGTTGTATTAAACTTGTAAGTCAGTTTTGGAAGAATAAACAATTTTATCACAGTATTATAATACAGTATTATAATCGTATAACTTCATTATAATTATAATTTTTATTGTAATACTATAATCTATGGCTATGGTGCTATTCTTCCATTAACTTCTTACCCTTAAAATTTCTCCCAGCAGTGTTTTACAATTTATAATACAGAGGTTTATATGTCTTTTGATGGCCATCATAGGTACTTGATTTAACACTATTGTAGATGCTTGCTAAAATTTCATTGTCCAAATAGTGTCACTATACAATATTTATGGGGCTAGGGAGATAGCTCAGTAGAATATATATATATATATATATATATATATATATATATATATATATATATATATGATTTATTAATTTACTTTTGCATGATCAGGATTGAACTGAGGGGCTGGCGTTTGCACTGAGCTTTATTATTTAGTCCCTTTTAATGCTTATTTTTATTTTTGCAGCAAAGTCTCCCTAAGCTGCTAAGTTGCCCGGGTTAGGTTTAAAATTTTAATCTTCCTGCCTCAGTTTCCCAGAGTGAAAATACATACAATTAACTTGCACATTGACCTTCTGTCCTTCCATCATGCAGCAATCACTAAATGCAAGAGCTGATGAGGCCTTTTATACACAAAATTATGTCATTTTCCAATAGAGACAGTATTTCTTTTTCTTTTGAAGTTTTTATATTTCTATTGTTTTCTTATTGCACTAAACAGGATTTCCAGTACAATGTTCTATAGAAATGGTGATAAAATAAAACTTTTACCTATTCATTTTGTGGAAAATTCAATGTTTTGACATCTTATATGATTTTAGCTGCATGTTGTTCACCAATGCCTTATATTAAATATAAAACATTCCTTTTTTGTGGTAGGAAAAATAATAGCTTTGCAAAAGATGCCCGCATCCTAATTCTAGGAATCTGAAAATATATCGCATTGCATGGCAAAGGAGAATTAAAGTTGCAGAAAGTTCCTAATGACATGATTTTTAAATTAGCAGTTAACCCAGCAGATTGTTAACTCAGATTACTTTGATGGGCCCAGAGTAATCACAAGGGTCCTTAAAAGAGGAAGAAAGGGGCAGAAGAAGGGCATTTGGGGGAGATGTAATTGCAGGAGAAACGATCATTGAGATTCAACATTATCTCTAAAGGTGGAGAAGGCAGCCACACATGTGGTGAGCTCTATAATCTGAGAATGTAGTACAAGGCAACAGAGCTCCCTCCAAGCCTCCGGAAGAGAAGAAAATCCTGCGCACGCCTTGGTTTTCACCCGGCAACACTCGTTTTAGACTCCTTGCGTTGTTCTCAGCCACCAAGTTTGTGATCATTTGTTACAGCAGCAGTAGAAAACACACATATCTTCAGTTCCTCAAGAAATTTTGAAATAAACGTTTTCCTGCTTCCTGTCTTGGCCACTTGCCATGCCTCTGCACTGTCCTGATTGGTCCTGCGTCTTACAATGTGAAAGACAGTACTGCAGGCACAGTGAGGTAAAGCCCAGCAGAGACTAAGGGGAGCAGTTTTATGCTACGGGAAAGGCACGCTTCTCCATCTCTCAAGTTGCCAGTGTGGGGGAAGGGATATTTTGAAATACAGCAGAGCTGGACCTAGAGCTTTCTTGGACTTCTAATTCGGTTGCACCGGCTTCAGATATTTTGTATGTAGGAAATAAAATTTTTCCCTCAAAAGCATGGATATGCGAGGCCCTGGGCATCACTTTATACCTGCTGCTCTTCCGCTGCTAACTTCTTGGGCCACGGGACCTGTCTCTGCTGTGAGGAACCCATGGTGGACTCCGCTTCCACATTGTCGCTCTACACTGAGGAGATGCCTCCTCCTTTTGCTGTGCTTCAGTTTTGAAAGGGCCGCCGCAGCGGCGATTCTGTGGCTCGGGGCTCTTCAAGGTGGTCTTAGTGGACCTGCTCGGCCCACAGCGACTGCAGTCATTGTGTGTGGAAGCTCAGGGCACCTCAGAGGTGTGCTTAGATCTCCTACTTCCACGTAAATCACAAGGGACATTCATGAAGTTACTTTAATCTGCGTGCAGAAGCTTGTTTGGAATTGCATTGTATTCATTGAGTAATTGTAGAGGAATTTATATTCTTATA